>JBCFXI010001125.1:0-74142 GCA_038496175.1 Ampulex compressa
TGTACAGGTATGAAGTGAGCGTTTTTTTGTGAAAATGAAACACCAATTTTGAATGGGAAAGTAAAAAAATTTTATTCAAAGTATCGACCATTGCTTTCTACACATTTTGACCACTTCTCTGTCAATTTGTGGATACCACGCCAATAGATATGTTCGTGTTTTGAAGCAAACCAATCAAATACCCAATTTTTGACTTCTTCGTAGGAATCGAAGTGCTGCTTAGCCAATGCGTGTCCTATCGATGAAAACAACTGGTAGTCGAAAGGAGCCAAGTGTGGTGAATACGGCGGGTGGGGTAGCAGCTCCCAGCCAAGTGCTTTGATTGTATCCTGAACCGGTTTTGCTTTGTGTGCAGGTGTATTGTCGTGTAATAAAATTACTTTGCCGTGTCTTCTGGCCCATTCTGGTCGTTTTTCGATCAATGCATGGTTCAAATTGATCATTTGCTGACCGTAGCGATTAGTATTAACAGTTTCAACAGGTTTTAGAAGTTGATGATACACCACATCTTTCTGATCCCACCAAACACAGAGCATTGCCTTTGTGGCGACCATTATTCAACAGTGATCGTTCGCCGCGGTGTTCTCGGAACCCGGCGATACCGGTGCAGTTTTGATAAACAATGTATCGTCCTGACCCACTTCCTAGCCTGTAAACTTGATTGTAACATTACATTATTAAACTTTCTGTCATGCATCTCCTTGTGTATTACTGCAACACGAACATACAAGAACATACAGCCAAACCTTCTTGCCGAATCGATTTGGTTTTGTAGTCGATGTTGATGGTCGTCTCGGATTAATGGTCGGTCCATGATTTTTTCCGTTTGGGATTCTTAAAAAAAATCCATTTTTCATCACCAGTAACAATTCGATGCAAAACTGATTTTTTTTCGAGTCTTTGAAGCAAAATTTCACAAGTGTTTTTTCGGTTTTCCATCTGTCTTTCATTCGATTCATGTGGCACCCATTTTTCACACTTTTGAATCTTTTCTATAGCTTTTAAACGGCCAGAAATTGTTTTTTTGTGCAAGATTTAAGATTGCTGCCATTTACTTTTGATTCAAAGTATCATCTCCACCCAATATTGTCTGCAATTTGGCGTCTTCAAACTTTTTTGGTGGTCTTCCACGATCTTCATTTCTCACATCAAAATCATCATCTCTGAACCGTTGAGATCATCTTTTGCGTGTTGCTTCTGATAGAGCATGATCACCATATGCCTCGACAAGCATTCAATGCGACTCTGCAGCACTTTTCTTCAAATGAAAACAAAAAATTAATGCTTTCCGCAAATCATCACTTTCCGGTAAAAAAATTTGACATTTATAACATGATGAAAAAATATGATGTTGTTTGTTCAATGACTTGATGTATACTAAATATATTTGACAGATGTCATACCAAACAAAACAAAAAAAAAATTAAGGCTCGTTCACAACAAATGTTCCCTATCGACACATTTGTACCTTAATGCTCACTTCATACCGGTACACCTGATATATATATATATACATATATATAGCCCCGAGGCGCGCTTACGCCTCAACGCTTGGAGTCTCCGATTTAGAAATAAAAAACAATTTTGTTCATGTGACTCCCTCTGCTAGCCTTACAGTAAGCCATCCTGCGAGTTTTCAAGCACTTTTTCGATGATTTCGCCGCCTATCTCGCTATTAACAATCGCGATATTATGTTTTAAAGCTGGAATTGTCTCTGGATTATCCGCATAGCATCGATCCTTAACGGCACCCCACAGAAAAAAGCCTAACGGCGTCAAATCGCAGCTCCGCGCAGGCCAATTGACATCTCCAAAACGGCTGATTATTTGGTTGTCAAATTTGGTGCGCAAGAGATCGATTGTCAGTTGGCTTGTATGGCATGTGGCACCATCTTGTTGAAACCAAAGGTCGGCCACATTCATAGCATCGGTTTGAGGCCATAAAAAGTTGGTCAACATGGCTCTGCAACGGTCGCGATTAACGGTAACGACGTTTCCAGCACTATTTTCGAAGAAACGTGGGCCAATTATGCCACCACTCCAAAATCCACACCAAAGTGTCGCTCTTGATGGATGCATTGACTTCTCTACGATTACGTGTGGCTGTTCCGAACCCCAAATCTGATAGTTTTGCTAGTTTACATGGCCCCCGAGATGGAAATGCGCTTCGTCTGAAAAGATGATTTTTCGACAAAAATCGACGTCATTATTGAGCAGGTCTATGATCACACAGCGAACTAATATCGAAGCGGATGGTCATTTGCTTTCAACTCCTGAGTCATCTGGACCTTGTAGGCAAATAACCCGAGGTCTTTGTGCAGTATTCTTCTCAGGCTAGTGCGACTAATAGCCAGTTGTTGCGATCGGCGTCGAGTTGAGATCGATGGATTCTGTCTCACACTATAGGCCACAGCCTCAATATTCTCGGGAGTGCGCACCGTCCGAGCTTGGAGACTACTTTTGTTATCAAATAGCAAGCCTGTTTCAAGTACGGTTTCGGCTACACAACACTGAATTTGAAAATAAGTTTTCAATATTTCGAAACGCTCCTCAAGCGAAAACATGATTATTTCGTGCCGCGGAATATCAGAGTGACCAGCTATTCAAACTTCAAGAAAATCGGTCACACCAGTGTTGCCATATCCTATAATTTAAAAACAAACCAGTAGATGGCTCACCCTGTATCTTTTCACTATCTCTCTATTTTAATTCTTAATCTCTTTTTCTTCTCTCTCTCCTCTCCTACATAAGATTGTCCTCGGCATGTGTTTGAACATACACCCTGGCCACTGTCGTGCAAAGACACTCCATGTTTTTTACTCCATATTTCTATGACATAATGTAACACAACCTTATTAAAAAGTTATACACGCGCGTCGAGTCATAATGCCGTTAGTAACAAGCGCTTTCCTTGTTCTTCGCCTATGTATTTTGTCTTTACATTATAACTGTTACTAATCTCATTTTCTATTTAGTCAGTATAGGAAAAGTGTCACAAGTTATATAGTAAAATTGCCTCAAAAGTCCGAAAATGTGGATATGATTTTTATCACTTACGAAGCAAAAGGCACGGTTTTCCAGGCCTTGTATTCTATTGAACAAAAGGTCAGTGTACAAAGGGAACCTAGGATAAAAGAGGCAAGTCAAATACGAGATGGGCAAGTAAAACATTTTAAAAAGCAGCCTAAAAGATATTGCCATAAACTCTTGCAATTTTATTTTTTTTAGAATAAGGCCTAACATGATATAGACCGTTTATTTTGAAAGTGGTGTAAGTCTATTTCTCTTGTTTTGAGAAAATGAAAGATTAGCATATTTGTTAATTAAAAAATATGGGTTAATATTATCGATTGTGGCAATGTTTCTACTAATTTATCAATATGTAATTTGATTATATAAATTTGTTTTAGGCGAATTTAACTAAAGTAATATATATTTACGGGCTACAAATAGACTTACACCACATTCAAAATTAGTCGATTGTAAAAATCGTTTAACTTCAATTTTGAAAAATCAAATAGCACTTAAAATATATTTTATATTAATCCAATTTTGTTTACAAATAATAACAAGAAATAAAATAGGAGTAGTATTTTTTAATTTTAACATTAATAATATCTACATATTATTAGACTTAACAAAAGATATTGGTATTCTCTTTTTATGTTTTTCATGTGGCAATGTTTTGAAATATTGATGATATACAGGAGATACACAAAATAATAATTGCTCCATATTTTTATATTTTTCGTATGTAATAGGCCTTGTATCGTGATACAAAGGCATCAGGGCGACATTTTCAAATTTTGGTGGTCTTCTCCGACATGTAGGTGTTTTAAGTCTTAAATTCTTAAATTCAAAGTATTAAATTCTGTCTCCTCCATTGATGTTTCATATAAAATAGAATACGGTGCACTTTTGCAAAATCTCATCCAATGTATTTCCAACCAATTTACTTTTTCTCCATTAGTGTTTCTTCTTATCGGTTTTTTAATTGCGTTTCGTATGTTGTACAAAGGTAAAAAGTAGTAGCAACTGACCTCACCACGTGTCTATCGAAATTGGACTTACATCACTTTCATAATCAATGGATACGCAATTTCTTTTATCGGCCAATATTAAATTGAACAAAGCGTTGGTATTTTTTAAGGTATTAAAAACTAATTAGTTATGAACAAAAAGTTTACATTAAATTAAGCGTAAATGACGTGATATCTCATTTTTTTTTTAATGGATTTACACCACTTTCAAAATAAACGGTCCAGTTATAATTACGACCACAGTTTCCTCTGAATACATAAGCCGCACTGCAATAATAACGACGAAAAAAGCTCAACACAGATACCACTTACGAATTGCAAGATACGGTTTAAGGGGCCGTTATGAAGGGAGAGATACGTTTTGAGCAACACTTGTAAGGACGAGCACAATCTGCTTGACTCCGCTAGGGAAGAAGTCACTCGACTAATAATGTAGAAACATAAGCTTGATCGCCTTTAATATAATAATATATTAGTAATATATTATTGTATTAGTATTAGGAATATATTCAAAATATTTCTTTATTATTATTATTATTGCGAATGTATTCGAACGTTAGGCCGTCAGAAAATTGGTAGTTTCCTTTGTTCACGAAAGTGCGGCCTACGTGCCTTTCCAAAGCTCGTCGATGGCACCCAGCTACCGGAAGCCCTACGCTCCAGGGTCTAGAATCACGAATTCGTGGTTGTTATCAGATGGGTACTCTCGGACTCATTAATTTATTCCATGATTCTTGACGGGGAACAAGAAGCTGGAATACGACTGCGGAGGTGCCAAGCAGCAAGAATTGGCTCGACCGGATTTATCGACTCTATGATTGGCATGCGTGCGATTTAGAAACAGCGCAGAAACTTGTAATCATGGTCGGTATAATGCATGTCGATATATTTAGTTGCATTGTTCATAGAAACAAGTGAATATAATATTACAGAACCAAATATAATACTAGTAAAGATTGCTAGTATGAAGAGATGGAAAATGAATATTAGCTTTAAAAACTGAAGAAATGTCCTTCAAGAAGAAACTTTTGCATCTCAGTTATTTCGTATGTCTTCGTAACATCGATTGTTTCTCCAATTGTTCAAACGCGAAATAGCTAAATATATCGATACATATTACGTCGACCATGATTATAAGTTTCTATGCAATTTGTAAATCGCGCTCATGTCGATCGTAAGGTCGTTAATCAGATCCAGCCGGTCCCTGCCTGCACGGATCGCGGAACAAATTAATGAGTCCGAGTGTATCGGTGCAGTCAGGATAGATCTTCCAGTAGCGGATGACGGGCAAAAATCTGTTAACGATCTCACGTTCCTGAACACCGCTTTCCTAGCGAGCGACCGCATGCCGTGACTCTATATAAGGACGTGGCTCGAACGCCTCGCGCGAAATTTTGTAAAAATCAAAGTATGTACATCTCAGCATGACCCTCTGGCTTTTCTCCATAGATTGCAATTATTTTAACTGTCTGCCTGAATCGGTTCTGCGACCGTTCGTTATTTCGAAATTTGGTAGTGTCCGTGGCTGTGTCGTACGCAATTTTGTTCTATTATTCTCCCAACCAACGCTTTTCGTCGTCCTGCAAAATCACATCGAGCGCTCCCGACAAGTCAATCATTCAGGTTTGCTTTAAATTCCAGCAGCCGACGAATAAAGTGTGACTAATAATAAGCTTTTTTTTAAATAGCTGAGACAATAACAAAAGATATTCAATTGTAAAATGATTATCAGATAAGTAAACATGAGCGTAATTATATCCTGTTTGATCTCATTATTATCGGCAAACTCTCACTAATATGTTATAATGAGTTATATATGTAGGCGTTCACCAAAGTGTTTCGACTCAGTAATCGAATGTCAAAGAATTTCGGGAACCCGCCGTAAGACGACACCCGTGCAGGTTTAGCCATGGAACGAACCCTCGTAAAAGGCTCAAAATGGTTACTCTAGTGAGGACGAGGAGGAGTTTAGAGCGGTATTGTTAATATTAAGGTAAATCGATGATGGAGTGAGCGAAACATCTTTGTGAACCGGGAAAGACTTTTGTACTTCACGACCTAAAGAAGTCTATCGTCATCGTAGCCGGCTTATATAAGTTTATTTAAAATACGAGCTGGAATTAAATAAAATTGCAGCAAACTTTGTAATAATCCCCGAGTCTGCGGCCAATAACCGTCCCAGCGTCATTTTTAATTTAAATTACTGTAAGCGTTGTCGTAAAATGATATCCACAGAATTCATTCTTATAGCTTTAAGTTTTCTTGTTATGCTATCAACTTATTTCTTTAAATTGTACATATAATTCATTTTATTTTCTTTATATTGTATGTATTGTTCTAGTTAACCGTCGTGTGATACGTAGTTTATATATTGTACCATAATTTAGATTTGGAATGTTCTGTTGATTTGAATGTTTTACCCGATAGCGGTCTCACTTGTATTTTATAACACCTCCTTCTTTGAGTCCGTGCCTAGAACTTTTTATAAAAAATATAAGAAGAGCAGGGTTATAATGTTAGTAAGCAATTTGCTTTAAAAAAAGTTAAATTAAAACAGTTACATTTTCGTGTTAGGCAGTCAACCCGCGAACTCTTTTCAACGAATTCCTGCCGCGTCCGCATTGTGTAATGTTTCGCCTGCTTAGCTGGATTCGATTTAGATAACATAGCTGTAGGAGCAGCACAAATGCCACTTAGAAAGGTATTGTTCTTATGCTGTACATAATAATACTAACATACCAATGCCCAAAACTTATTTACGAAAAAGTTATAAAAACTGAGATTTTTCCGAATTATTTCGGTCTCTCTACAAGTGTGCCAGAGTACCTACCTAACAAATATTCGAACGGTCCTCCACTGCAGTCGCAGTGCTTTCCCTTCCGCTTCTTGACATTGCGCAACATATTTCTGATGTCCCTTTCCATGATTTTAAATATTTATTGCTGAATGCGTTGTTGAAGCTCCTCACAAATAGTAATGGGCTGCGAATGTACTCTATGTCCTAGAGATTTACATAAAAAGAATTCGAGGGGTGTGAGGTCCGGTGATCGTGGCGGCCATAAGCTCGGCTCACGTATCTCAATCCATTTTGCTCCATAAGTTTTTTATGTCATTGAGACGTTTCGAACCTTACGCTCGTGTTAAACATATCATTAAAAGGTTCTTAAGTTTTATTCGTAACCACTATTCAATCTCGCAGTTGAAGCATAAAATGGCTACAAAAGATAATCATCTCGCGCACTATTTCATACTATAAGACAGGTAACTATGTACAAACATAACCAGCGTAACTCACTTTCTTCTGCTGGTTTTAACAATTTCTACTGATATTTGATTGTTTTGATGGTCATAGGGCTGTGTTTCACGCACTTCCTAAACTCGTGTGAAACAGTGTTACCAAAAATAATACCAAACATCGCTTCTACAAAACCCTCGATCGTCCGTCAGTGCAGTACTTACATAGTTCATTTCGGTTTTTTAAAGCAGTGTATATACTTGGACATAGAACATTTGATGACTGTATAACTTGTACAGGTCAGTAAGAAATATGTGGGACTTTGGGACGTCATCTTTCGGTACTCTTTGTCTATGAAGAGTCAGTCTCGCGGAGATTCTCTACTTCCACGCAGATTCTCCAATTAAAATAAACGGCTACTGACCAAGCTACATATTTTGATCCTGTTTGAGTTCATACCAATTTGTTCTTACGACTGAAATACTCCTTCTGAGAAAAGCGAAACAAATTCCCATGCAACAAAAACACTCAACAGCACTCATAATGTATGCATTTAGCTGTCGCCATTAACACATTACAGTTAGTAGTTTCATTACCTGTATTTTGAAAATTTTTAGAATTGGTGTTATTATATGTTAATAAACTATATTTATAATAAACGACAATGATTGGATCACTTATGCCTTTCATTATATACCACTCTTAAGAAATATTATAATCTTGATTAATTTATTGTATGTTCAGACAAACTATAATCTTGTCGATTGTCAAAAAGATTTTCGTTGGCCATTTTTGAAAGTACAAAGTGATAAAAATAAATGGGTCACACTTGTGATTTTGAGGGACTGATATACCGCTCTTAAACTGAAGAAAAACCACATTTTTTATTATTTAACCCTTTCGCTATGAGCGTCCCATATATGTAGCGTCTACGTGATGGCCTGCGAATACAGGCGGCGGATATATCCAGCATCCATATAATTTGTATAGAAGTGGCATCCGTAGTCGATAATAAATTCTTTTTCCCTCATTGTATACACCAAGGGATAAAAACCGAAACGGAAAATGTGTAGTTTGTAGTAAAAATGATAAAAAAAAATGGGCATCACGATATGAGTGTAAAAGTTGTAATGTTGGCTTACGTATAGATTCTTGTTTTGGAATATATCATACTGAATCATATTACTAGGGGCAAATAGTCTTAGTAATCGATACCGTTATAAAAATAACATACATAAATACATATGATACTTCATATTACTAGTCTCTACATAATGACATATATTAATTAATTTGGGTTACATTATTAATTATATTAGGATTTTAAATAAGTGCCCCCTGTTATTTTTTTTTGTAAATTAATGCTTTATTTAAAAGCAAAAAGTAAGGTGATTTTTTATTTTTATGAAAAAAATATTTATTTATTCATTAATATTTATTTTGCATCCTTCAAAACAATCCAGGTGTTTTTTTCGTATTACGTTATGCAAACGCCGCTTAACATTAAAGTAATACTCCCTATTAACCGTACGACCTTGTGGTAAGAACTCCTGATGCACTAGGCCATGACAATCGAAGAATACAAAGAGAGCAAAATCTTGACATTTGATTCAACGTCATGATTCGACGATTCTCCAACACTATTTTTTTCACTGCTTACTGTGCTGGGGCATCCAGAGCAAGATTCGTCATAAACATCTCGGTCTTCTTGGAAGAGCTTGTACCACTTGTACACGTCAACATTTGAAGTGCTTTAGAGCACTTAATTCCATTTTTTACACAAAATTTGATGCGAATTCTTTGCATCATTTTTTTCGACAGCAAGAAATCGCCGACACGCAAAACACGTCCAAGCTTAATGCCTCTCGCACACAAACCAAAGATGCTATATAGCTAGAACTGTGGAGGTATGTTCGGAACGAGTAAACCAACATATGGAAAAAAAGAAAACGGAAATCGAGTGTAGGTATCCCGCGAAATTCAAAAAGTGACCTTACCTTTTGATCACACCTCGTATACACGTTGTTCTTATGTCCCGAATGTTCAGTTTTTGAACCTTGACTCCCGATCCTGTGATATCACCCAATTAGTCGCCGTCCGAAAGCCTCGTACGGCGAGGTGATTTGTCTTTGGGAACGCCATCATGTCTGAGAGCAGCAGTTGCTCGCGAGAAAGATCACCCAAAAATTCCTTATCCAGCGACACTTACTCAACCAACGATACACACACCACGGCCCTCTTGCCGAGTTAAGGGTTGATCGCGGATACGAGACAGAAAGGAATAGGCACGCCTATTTTTTTCTCAGCGTTAACGCACACACAACGGAACATTGGTGAGACAGGACTTTCCCTTTAAGCGTTTCCAAGTAAGTTTTCACTGGTTTTGCCACATGTGGTCGTTTTGCAGCATTTTTAGAACTAAGAAAGGGAAACGCCGTTTATACTGCGGCGATGGCTATATTAGAGTAATGATTGTTTTATTTAGCACAGTTGATATTTAAGACATAGAAAAATGTGTATACAAAAACCACACACACTGTGTACATTTCTAGCGCGTGTTTTCGTTCAATGACGGCAATTCGCCGGACTGGACTGCCGACGCGAAAGGGTTAACGCCATCTGATGTCAAGTAAAGACTTGTAAGGAAAAAATAGGCTAAATCAACGTAATAATATTCAATCCTTGTTGCATGGCTCTGCATATTAGAACATTGAAACAAACATATTTCATAATCCCCTTGTTTGCGGCATATGGAGGTAATACCAAGCAAGGATGAAACTTTACCATAAGATACATATACAAAGTTTATAATGTGGTATGCAAATATTATAAATATGTATACATAATTAATTTATGCGCGAGAAATGTGCTCTACACAGGTCAAGTATTTCATATAATGCAGAGTGTTATCAGAAACACCACCTCTTTTACTGAAACCGAGAAGAATGTCAAAACTTCTTACATTTGCATTATTGTATATGCATTATCTATACCATACCCGCAAGTCACAATTTTTCAATTGCAACCTGTATTCTTTTGACAAAATTTTATACTTTTTTTAAACATATTAATCCGCTCTAAAATGTATAGAATAAGACTCCTGTCGGACAAATTAGAATACTGAATTAGTATTAGATCGAGTCATAAGTAACTTCCGACGCAGCTATGTAGAATCTATTATTCGAATTTACTCGCTATGATTTACCATGACGAGTTTTTGTTTTCATTAGTTACACGAGGTTTCCGTTAGTGTTTTGTCAACAACTCTGTATGATACACGTTAAAATGCTGCTTTTTTATCCTCTGAAATGGAGAGCCAAAGAGTACGTATTCGTCATGTAATGCTCTGGGAATTTAAACAAGGCAATAGTGCTAAGGCGAGAGCCGAAAAAATATGCCGAGTGTATGGTGAAGAATTGATAACTGATCGAGCAGTTAGAAATCGGTTCGTAAAATTCCGTTCTGGAGATATGACTTTAAAAGACGAACTGAGGGCGGGACGTCCTTCCGACTTCGACGACAACCTTTTAAAGGCAGTATTGGTGCAAAATCCACGTTAATCGACAAGATGTTTAGCAGAAAAATTGAATATATCAGAATCAACCATTATCCGCCACCTGGAGAAATTAGGGAAAGAATCAGCAAAACTCCGTGAAAAGCGTCCTGCACTCGTCAATTACAAAAATGTCATTCTTCTGCGCGAAAATGCGCGACCACATACAGCAAAGGTGACTCCAGAAAACATTCTTGAGCTTAGATGGTCTGTTTTACCACATCCTCCTTACTCCCCGGATCTTGCCCTGACAGACCTTTTTTGTTCCCTACAAAATTTTTTGAATGGAAAAACTTTCAATTTTGAGGAGCAAATCATGCAGCCTGTCGAAAACTTCTTCCAGTCGGTAAAGAAACGGAAGTTACTTATGACTCGACCTAATACATAATAAAAAATTATGAATATTGCTCTTTTTGAGAATCATATTAATGAGATTGTTTTGATGGCAACGCTTGATATATTCTATTGAAATGCATATTGTGAGAAGCACTTTAAAACCTGTATAATGGTGCAAATGGAAAAGCTTGTATAATAATTAAAATTTTGGCTTATAGTTTTGTTAACGCAATATGATTTTAAAATACTGCAGAAACGTGTTTTTGAACATCTCATATTGCACCACACATCGTACAAAGTTCATATACTCAACTGCTTTAAAAGTGACTCATCGCGGACGTAGTATTAC
Source organism: Ampulex compressa (assembly GCA_038496175.1). NCBI lineage: Eukaryota > Metazoa > Arthropoda > Insecta > Hymenoptera > Ampulicidae > Ampulex > Ampulex compressa. Next base: position 11,514 of record JBCFXI010001125.1, read on the forward strand.
TTCCTGTATAATTGACTTGTTAATGTTTTTTTTTATGTATCTACATTATTAAAAAAAGAGAATTGTAGAAAACAGTATCAAGGACGAGGTAATTAGTACGCGCAGTCGGTACCAGGAGCCGTAAGTGATAGATGGATAGTCGTAAATCACGAGACTGTTGAAAGCTTAAAGTTGACTGTCACTAGTCCTCGGCCCAGAGAAGATACTATAATGACATAAACATAAAGCGAGCATGTTGGAGTTTCAGACTGATAATATATGGTGATGGATATTAAATTGTAATTTTGTATTGCAAACGAGTCTGTTGGCATTATACTGTATCCGCATTTGAATTTAAATAGGGTTTTAATGTAACATTCTATATATTTTAGTTAAAAGATGCGTATGTACCCACGCACTGACACATGTCTTTATCACTTCAAGTGTACATATTAGGAATCCTCGGTAGGAAGGATGAAATCATATTACTTTTAAAATATATACAGATTGACTGTAAATGAATTCGTAAGGTATCTTTATATAGTAAAATATGGTTGTTGGCAAATAGAGTTCGTTGAAAGGGTTAAAACATATATAAAGACCATTAAAACTATTGTGGTTTATTGATCTATTTGGTTAATCCTGGAAGAGTCCCCAAAAATTGTGGTGTAATGAATTTATGATTGATAATATATATAGTTTAATAATATGAATAATATATATACAAGCACTATAGACACTAATCGGATAAATGGGATATGAAATTGGCCTAGTCGTCGCACTTCTTAACGAACTTCTTTACGTCGTACTTCTTAACGAACTTCGCATCCGACTTTCCTGACTATCCTTACCCGACTCTGTTCATCGACTGTCTTTTCCCGACTCGCAGTGCATATAGCACGTACGCACGCACACGCACATGCAGACGCTCATACATTCGAGGCCATAGGGCACTCGAAATTCCTATGCCCTTTGTATATATAATGGCGCGACGGCCCGTATCTTAGACTATACTGCTTCAACGCGTTATGTTTTCCAAACGTAAAATTCTCGCGCACCACAGTATTGATAACCGGGAGGGATAAAATTTAGAATTGAGCTGATCTTCGCACTTCTTAACTGCACTCTCGACTGCTCATATCCAACTTTTTTTAATATGTTCCACGCCACGTGTATCGTTTAAGATATACGTTAAACTTGACCCGCAGGCCACGTGTACCACAAATGATACGCACAGACATATTTATTTAATGCGCTGAAAATATGTATTGAGACAAATTTAATTTTGTGAAATATATGTTCACTAAAAGACTAAAGCATTACACAAACAGGAATATAGAACAAAAATATACCTTTATTTAATTGTTGTGCATACAATAATTAATAATTACAAATAATGTTTAAAATTTTCTTTCCAAAAGAAACAAATAAAAAACAAAAAATCTTATCTTCGTATATTTACCTATTCCCGCTTTTGTTAAATATTTTATTTTCTCCGTTTTTTACTTACCAAATTCGAATACGGCAGGTTCTTTTTACTAATCGGAAAGTTTCGTACTGACTGACTTGCAGTCGAACTTATCACAGCGCCACGTGTACCATAAACGGTACACGGTGTGATAACTATTCTAAACAAGCTAATTATTTATGGATTGATGATATAATGACATATTGTGTGAGAATATATTCATTTTTAATCAAAACTACAAATGGCCGGGAGATCATGTTGGGCAAAAACGATTTGGCACAGAGCGTGTTAACCGACTGTCTTTACAAGGCTGACTTTGCAGTACTCTAGGCAGTGTTTCAGTCATGCATTTTCGACACATAAATACACACACAATTTCATGCGATCAAGGGCATAAGACACTTAAAATTCTTATGCACTTTATATAATATTATATATATCATGGCGCGACGGACAGCGCGAACGTGCGCTTCTAAGGCTGCACTGCTATGAGGTAAAGCTTTAATAGTCTACATTGCGAAATCTATAGTTAGAAGAAGCTGTGAAGACTAATCTGTTTTTGTAACGTGTGTAAGATTAACAGGAAACGTTTTACCGTTTTAGAGTTTGTGCGTAGGTAGAAGCTACTTGTTTATGTTACGCATTAAAGCTGTTAAATTTTGTGTAGTTATAAATACAGAACAATTTTGTTAATTATTTTAGTGTACTCTCACTTTGATTATATTGTATATGTACACTTTAGTCAACTGTAGATATTGACATTTAAATTATTACATAATATATTAAATCCTGCGAACAAGCATGTACCGAGTACAGATTCGAGTTGCCGGTTAATTGTTACGATATGCGGTTGCAGTGTTAGGGATTAAAATAAATTTATAATAATATCATGATATGGAGATATTCTTTTATAATTATTTTCATTTTCTATCCGTCTTCAAAGATGGGGGAAGTTCTCAATTCGATTGATTATTTTTGTATATTCTTTCATTTTTGCGGTATTTCTAAACCAGTTTAGATCATTTTTCTTTTATTGGAAAAGTCATACCTTCAGGGTAGTTTCATAGATATTTAGTCAAGATCTGAATAAATCTTTGGATATAGAGAATTGAACTTTTCAACGGATAACCGTAAATCAACCGTAAATAACGTATTAAATAACTCCTCTGCCCGCTAAAAATTATAAAATAAAATCTTTGATACGTTGACTACCAGCCCCGCGTGAACGCGGGTTTCTTAGCGACCGCTATCCTACCGTTATTCTATCCCGGACGAGACTCGGAGTTTAAGCAGCACAAACCTGAGCAGGATTCTTTCTCAACTGTTCCCCGTCGCTACTATCTGAATTTTTATAGACCTCGTAACAGATTTCCTCTTTTCGACATTCCAAAGCATGAGGGCAAAAATTTTAGCACAAAAAATGTTAACTATTCGTCACTACAGAAGAAATATTGGAAATAATAGAAATAATTTGCGAATTTCACACATTTATTCAGATGCTCTGTTCCTGGAAAAAAATTTTCGACCACCTGCATGTCCCGAAACAGTTCATCTTCTGCTACGGGACGGAATAGGCTTACACTCCGAGGCGTTCGAGCCAAGAGCGGTAGTTTGAGAGCCACCGCGAAAACATAACCGACATGCATATCTGGGTGTCATGACGTTCCACGTGTTAAAAAAAATGAAAACCTACTTCAAAAATATAAATTAAAACACTAAAAAGTTGAAAATAATTGGATGATCACGGATCAATAACTGAGAAAATATGGCGGCATTGTCATTCAAAATAACGTAATGATTTGCGGGCAGAGATGATATTTCTATAATCATTTTTTTTTTAGAGTTGTTGCCAAGCCATACGATAGGTGTCTGTACAGTGCGCTACCGAGCAGCAGTACTGGAGTAAGCAATCCAAATGCAAGCATACGCGTGAAGGTAGATGTTCTTGATAATCGTTTTTTCATTATCGCGCATGCGCTTATTATACAGCTCAGAAACGACTCCAAAAAAATATTATTACAGAATTATCATACTTGTCGGTAAATCATTACATTATTTTGAATGACAATATCGGCATACTTCACGATTATAATCAATATTTGACCAGTGAACATCGAATTATTTTTACCTTTTTAGTGCTTTAGTTTATATTTTTGAAGTCGATTTTTATTTTTTTTTTTAGATTTTATCAAAATATAGGGTCGCAAAACCTCTCCCTCTCCCTCTCCCCCCCCCCTCTCTCTCTCTCTCTCTATATATATATATAGATATAGATATATATATATACACATTCTGGGAGTACTGCGTCGCGATCGCGGAGACCAAACGACGTTTAGACACTCGTCGCGCAAAAAGGTGGGTAAGAAACTCTCCTCCTAACTCTGTTCCTCCCTGGCGGTTGCCTTGGCGGTTGCCCTGGCGGTCGTCCTCGGGCGTCCCTCCTCGAGGCCTCGCGCCGGAGAGTCGAGGGCGGCGGTTCTCCTGGCGACGAAGGGCTCGCAGGGCCACTACGCCTCGAGGGAGAGGGCCTTGCAGGGACCGACGAGGGGCCTCGGTGAGGGGGACGGCGACTTCTTCGAGAGGTTCAGGGGCTGCTGGCTGTCGGCGATGTCGACTTGCAGCTCCATCATGTTCCCGGGGCATCCGGAGAGTACGAGCGTGGCCGCCGTGCTGGAGGTCGGCCTTGGACTCGTGCTCGTACTACTCGTCGCCGCGGCGGAGAGGTATCTGGGCGACGACGCCGGAGAATTTCCCACGAGGAGATAGTCCGAGGAAGACTGTTGCTGTTGTTGCTGCTGCTGCTGTTGCTGTTGCTGCTGCTGCTGTTGCTGCTGCTGCTGCTGCTGCTGCTGCTGCTGTCTAGCGCCCGTCGTGGTGGTGATGACCGAAGTGGCGGGCCATCTCGTGGTCGAGTAGCTCGTGGTGGCGCATTGCAACAGGCCCTGAGATCCTTGGGGCGAGCGCGCCGTCAGGGTGGTCGTCGAGGCGCACTGTTCCGCCGGAGAGGGTGAGGCTGCCGGCGACCTGGGGCTGGTCTCGCCGCGCATTATGTAATTGTGGATAATGTCCGTGCGCTTGAGCTGCTCGGCGGTCATCCTGGGCCCCTCCATGAGGCTCCTGGCGAGGGTGGAGTGCGTGCTGCTGAGAAGGCTGGCGGTCTGCGGACACTGGGGCTGCTGCAGCTGGCTGGAGGGGCTGCGAGCGGGCGGCGAGGTGAGGTGCAGGTGCAGCTGGGACTGCGCGTGTTGCACGACGACGGCCGGCTCGGCCTCGGCGCTGTCCTTCTGGCGGAGAGCGCGGAACTTCTTGTGCGGCTTGTACGCCTCGTCCATCAGGGAGTTGGTGTCGTAGAGCGGCGGGGCCTGGAGCACGCGCTTCAGGACGGGCATGTCCTCGACCTCCTTGTCCTCGGAGCGGGGACTCGAGCATACGGAGGTCGGCGCGCTGCTGGCGCTACTGCTGGCCGGCTTGTCGGGCTTCTCGGTGCCGGACTCGATGCCGCTGTCGCTCGGCGAGTCGAGCTTGCGGAACCGCGGACACTGGGGCGGCTGAGGCGTCTTGGAGAGATTGGCCCTGTGGTGCTCGTCGTCGCCGGAGCTGGTGCTGCCCGAGTTGGCGCGACGCCGGTGCGGGCAGAGGCCCCCGGCGAGGGTGGCGGCCAGGAGCGGCGCGCTGGAGGCGTGATGGCCGCTCGGTGGCGCCACGTGATGGTACTCGGTCAGGGAGGCTACCTCGCCGCTGCAAGTGCTCTCGGTGCTGGACACGCTGCCGAGGGGGCTCTTGACGGCCTCGTCGAGCGTAACGTCCGAGGCCGATCCCCAGGACGCGGGTGGTTCCTCCTCCATCGGCCAATGCTGTTGCTGCTGCTGCTGCTGCTGCTGCTGCTGCTGTTGCTGCTGCTGCTGTTGCTGCTGCTGGGCGATCACGTGCTGAGACTGTTGTTGCTGCTGGTGCTGCTGCTGAGCCTGAAGCTGCTGTTGCTGCTCGGTCATCTTGAAGGCCAACAGTTTCTCCGAGTGTAGGGTATTGAGGGTCCTCAAGTCCGGGATCTTCTTGAGCAACTCTCGAAGGATGTCGGGATGCGGCGGATGGTTCTGCGCCAGCACGGTCTGCAGAGCGTTGCGCAACTTGTTGTGCATTCGCTCGACGAGCTCGGTGTTGCGAAGGCCGGGCCTGTCGGCGGCGATGACGACCACCGAGCAGAAGAGTCCGAGCTCGGCGTCCGACAGTCGCAGGGAGTTGACCCTCTCGGCAAAGTCGAACATCGAGTCCATGAGGAATCTCGCGTTGCTGCTATTGTGGATGGACTCTCGCTTCAACACCTGACCGTTCAGGCATATCATGCTGTTGGTTTGAGCGTCGAACATGCAGGCCAGCCGTACGAGCAACACCTCGAACACGCCCGCCTTCAGCAGGGTCACCTGGTCGTCCTGCGCCAATAGGCTGAATCCAGGAATGCGTTTCGCGAATTCCACCACGCCGCGGATGGCGGGCGAGAACCTCTTGGAGAAATCTTGGAGAAGCTCCTGCTGGCCCGTCAACGGCTGCGGATTGGGATTGAGGGGGCACGCCTGCAATCAGAGGGAACCCGGGGGTCAGCGAACGCGTCGGACTCCCCCGGAGCCTCGATCGGGAAGGTCGAGCGCGGTCGAGCGAGAGCGGAGTAAGAGGGAGAAGGGCGTTCGAGGGAAGGGGGAGAGGAAGTCGGAAGAGCGCGAGGCCGGGCGTCCGCGCGACTCGCTTCCGCGTTGGAGCTCCTCGAGGACGCCCGGTTGTCGGCTCGCTTCCGCGTGGGGCGGCGAGGGCGGCGAGGGCGGCGAGGGGCCGCAGAGGACCGGGATGGGACGGGCTGACGTCAGCTCGGAGGACGGGGCCCGCGGAGATTCGGTAGGAGCGCGGCGTGTCTCGGTTGCGCAAGGCGGCTCGGAGAGGTCGAGCGTACTCACCAAGGTTGGCGGGCAGGCGGTGTAGTTGGGGGTCTCCCGCGCTCTAGCGAGAATGGGAGCGACTTTGTCCCTGGTAAAGTCGCATGTGTCGAGGTGGGCCCGCACGACGGTGGCGAGGAGACGCTCCTCGTCCTCCAGCTCGGCGGCTACCGCCTTCTCCTGAGAACGGCTGTGGGAGCTTTGCTGCATGGCAGCCAGAATCCTGGCCTTCTCGCGCTTGGGCACGCGGCCGAATCGCACCGCTGTAACCAGAAAAGGATAACCGCCGATTAGCGTCGATAGGAGCGTCGAGCGGCGGGAAGGACGTCGATCGCGATCGATGGATGAATCGCGCCGCGGTCGGACTCGTCGTCGCGGTCGACGGGTGCGAGAGCCTCGAGGCGCTCGAGCGCGAGCGGCATCGGCCGAGAGTCGACGTTTGCGCGCCGACGGGGGGCAAGAAGGAACGGAAAGAAAAAGGAAAGGAAGAAAAGGTCGACGTCGGGGGAAAGCGCCCGAGCACTTTCATCCGCCGCACGAGAAAGCGCCGCGCGCGCTTTACGAACCTTCGGTTAGAAAGCGCGCCGGCGATGACGGCGAGGCCGACGAGGGCGAAGAGGGCCACGAGGAGGAGGAGGACGACGAAGACGAAGACGACGACGACGAAGACGAAGACGAAGACGACGACGACGACGACGATGGAGACGAGGAAGACGAGGAGGAAGCGAAGGACCGGCTCGCTGGACACCTACGTGCATTGTGATAATCGACGACTCCGTTGAGGATTCCCTTCAGTATGGGCAACTCGTCTCCCATGACGCTCGGACGGAGAGCGCGCGACCGCTCGAGCTCTCTTCTTCAATCGCGGCACACCGACGCGCACGATCGCACGATTATTCCCTCTGCACGGGGCACCTGGCCGTCACCATCTCTCGCGCCGCTGGCACCGATTCGTCGCGCGCGAGGGCGACGCGAGTTTTCCCCCTTTTCCCGTTCCTGGCCCTTCGCGCTTCGATCGCTCGCGCACCGGCCGTCACTCCGAATGGGCAACGATACTCGCGGCGCACGGCAGGCGGGGGCACGCGCTACGGATCGGAGGCACCGCTACGATTTCGGTCGAGGAGCGGCACGAGACGACGCGTGCAAACGCGAGACAGCATCACCGCCGACTGAGTGATGTTCCGCGGGTTGCGTTCAACAGCCCCTCCACTTATTCAGCCATCAACGACCCCCACCACCCGGCCGCGATTGTGGCCTTTGCCGAGCCTTTGGCCTTGAACTTGGTTTCAGCGACAGCCGCGCGAGGCGTACCGCCGACCTATATATACTATATAGCGAGCGAATGTACGCGCCGAGCGTAGCGGACGAGAAGGCGACGGAGGGGGAAAGCCGAGGGGCGCTCGGAGGCAGCCCGAGCTCTCTTTCTCTCTCCTTCCCTCCCTCCCTCCCTCCCTCCCTCCCGCCCTCCCTCTCTGCGCAGATGCGAATTTCCTTCACCGGGGGTAACTTACCCTCGGCGACCTTCGGCAACCCCTTGCCGGCTATTTCCACCGTCCCCAGCCGCCGACGGTCGGCCTATCCACGCGCGGTCGATCGATGCCGAACGGCCAGAGTCTATCGAACTCCGCATCGATCTACTCCATCTTCGGGGAAGGGGGGCCGTTTGCCGATTCTCGCATAGAGATCTCTTCCCCTGGTTCGATCGGCGTATCGAGAGGCCAGAGTCGTTCGAGCCACGGCCGTTAGCGACGCTGCGAGACTCGGATCCTCGAGGCGGCGGTGAGGAACGTTGAAGGATGCATCGCGCTCGGTGCGATGTCGCGGCAAGATGCGCATCGGTCGCTGGCGAGAGTTTGGCGCGGTCGCGGAAAGGGAGCGTGCGCCCCCGTCGGGCGGGTGACTCGAGGAGAGGTGGGAGCGCTACTCCGGAATTAGGAGGGGAAAGAGTATTTCTCTCGCGACCTGTGTCGCGATCTCCGAGAACCTCGGCAACTTTTGCGCCAAACCCGATCCCCGCGTCGATCGTTCGATCACCCACCGGTCTTCTCCCGCCCGCGGCTATTCCCCGATGCGTCTAATATACCCCTAACGACCGGGATATTCCGCGGCCAAGGATCGTGCACGTTGACGCGTATCGGGACGCTTCGAGGAGTGCGATCGAGAGATCGGTGGAGACGATGGTTCGCGTATCGCGCAAGTTTCGTCGCGCGCGACCGGTGCGCGAACGATTCGGTCGAGAGTCGTAAAACGGGGGGGGGGGGGAGTTGGTCGAGCTTGTTCCAAGTGCCATCGAGGGTCCTCCGACGGCGGTCGGGCGCGAAATGCGGGGGTGGTTCGGCGCGCATCGGTTTGGCGGGACGGTCCTGGAGGAGCATGCGCCGAGCGGCCAGGTGGCGCGCCAAGCGGGGAGGGGATGGCGAGGAGAGGGGAGAGCCGCGAAGCGAGGCGAAGGAAGTTCGCGAGGTCTCCGCGCGGAGCGTAGCGCCACGCGACGGCGCGCGATGCCTTTGTTCGCGGTGGAGGGGCTGGGAGCTCGGCGGAAGAGGGCCGGGGAGGGGGGCGGGAGGGCCGATGGGAGGGTCACCGTGGACGTAGCGGTGAGTAGCGGTACTCTTTCCGCGGACACGGGCCTGCATGCGAGGCGCGCGATGCCCGATTATTGACCCCACGGTAGACTACGCTGCCGTTGGAAGGACGGCCCGAGTCGCAAACTCGATCGCCGTCTTCGCACGCACCGCCGGCTACTTGTCCCGAGATTCGAGTCGAGCGAGGGGGGACTTTCCCGCCCGCGAAAAGATCGCGCGAGTCGGGAGGCTCCCTCGGTCGTATCGGGAAACTCTCGAGGAAGCGCGTCCATCGATCGGCGCTTCGGCACGCGGCGAATGCGATGCGAGACGATCGAAGGTTCCCCGGGTGCATTCGTGGCGCGCGCGCTACCGGCCGGGGTCGGTGACCCCTCGCGAATGACGGAGCGCGGCCGGGGAGAGAGCGGGCGCCGAGGGAGAAGGAAAAATCGCGAGGCGTTCGGAAAAGAAAGCACGGCCAGAGTCGCACCGAGCATGGGATAATCGCGATTGCTTTCTCGAACGGTGAATCGGCCACTTTCGCCCGTTGCGACACTCTTGCCGTGTCGCGGGGAACCTCGTCTTACGCAAACGGTCAATGACCCGGCGATCGAAATTTTAGAAACTCCTTTTGCGAGAGCAGCGCACGGCGCGCGAGGCGATCCCTCGGCGCTTCGACTGCCGGTCGAGCGTCTTCGATGCAATTTTTCTCGCGTCCACCTAGGAAGGGGGATACGAGTCGCGACGAACGTCTTTCGAACGCGCGATTCGAGGACGTTCCTCGAGCTGCGTCGCTCGGATCGGAGCGCCCCGAGGAGGAAAGCCGCGAACGCGTTCGATGCGCGAGAGAAATGCGGGGCGAGGAAAGTAAAGGGTAAAAAAGACTCACCATCGCGACTCATGCCGACGGCGATGCACTTCTTGAGGCGGCAGTACTGGCAGCGATTCCTGTTGATCCGCAAAATGCTGCACTGTTGATTCTTGGTGCAGGGCCGATACTGTATCTTTTGCTGGATGCTCCGCCGAAAGAATCCCTGCGAATCACCGAGGAAACCCTCGTCAGTCTGACCGTCGCTGTCGGATGAGGACCCCGATGAGCAATCGGTCCCCGAGCGCGGGGTGGCCAGGTCACATTCGCACAAGCACCCCATGAATTCACCACGAATCGGTTGCGTATCGGACTTTGTTCGGCTCGGGCGACAGGGGGAGAGTCGGGCTGCGCGCCAGAGGCACGCGCTGGCGCACGTTCGTCCTTTTTGCCGCGAATAAAAACTCTCGAGGACTCTTCGAGAAGAGAAATGGAAGGAGCGCGCGACCGGCCCTCCGTCCGATTCACCGAGCACCTTTTCTATCCACCAAACTCGCGCGAGGTCCAACGCGATTCTGAATACGCGGTACGCGCGTACGAGGTACGACGCGAGTTTCGGGGGGGAAAAGAAGCGACCGTTTGTATCGGAGCTTGGCTGTGGACTGGCTCTTTCTAGCACAGAGAGCATAGAGCCTCGGCACATTGCCTCTGGCTCGACGAGGTGGGGGACACTCTGACCCAATTCCCGGACGTTCACCCGCAGTTCACCGCGTGAAAGTGAGAGTCCCCCTTGCGAGCACTGCCGCTCCTCCTCGGCCCCTCCCTCCCGCCGCCCCCGCCCCTCCTGCCCACCGCCGCGAGCCCTCTCTCCCTCCCTCCCTCCCTCTCTCCCTCTCGACGGCGCAGACTCTCGATGCCCTCGTCCTCCTCGCTCCGACCGCGCGCGCGAGCGTACAGGGCCCCGCGCGCGCGAGCGCTCTACTAACGGGTTCCTTCTCCCCTCTCCCCGGCGCCGCCTACGAAGAGCTACCCTCTCTGGCCGGGCCGCCCCAGCCCCCCCGCGTGCCACCTACTCTCGATACCTCGCGCGCTCGACCCCTCTAATGCACACCCACTCGCGAATAAGCGCGGCTCTCGAATAATGGACACCGAGCTCCCTTTCCTGCCTGCGCTTGGATCGCGCCCCCCTGCCTACCCTCCGGCGGCCTCGCGACGTCGTTCGAGCTCGTCCGCACCGAGATTTCCTGCTCGACACCCCCTTTTTCCACGAAAAACGCGCCTCTTGCCGGCTGGAAGGAGCCCTCGAGAGCTCTCTTCCCTCGTTTTCCCCTTACGCCTCTTGCCAAAGAGACGGGGAGAGAGAGAGAGAGAGAGAGAGAGAGAGAGAGAGAGGCTCGCACTCTTCCCCTCCCATTGGCTTCGAGGACCTTTCGTCGATTCATCGTTTTCGGAGAATAAGCGGCAAGAGCACCGGTCGTAGAGGATCGATCCGCGACGCTTCTTCCACGCGACGGTGACTCTTAACCTTTTAGGTACGACGCGCCCCTATAGTGGCTTTCGCGACTATCGTCTTTCGGAACGACGCGCCGCTATAGTGGCTTTCGCGGATGTCATCTTTCAGAAGGACGCGCCACTACGGTGGCTCGCTCTGGTAGCTCGTTCGCTCACCGTTTGAATTAAATAGTCTTCTTCGTATGCATCGCTTCAAACTTCTTTCGTCTTCGCACCGATTCGCGAGGTGTTAACGGTATACGGGCGGAATGTACGGTCTTTGTTTTTAATACGCCGGTATAGCGTACGAATCGTTGCTTTTCGCTCAAACAAGTGTACGACTTGCTCTCTTTAACGTGCCTCTTTAACGTATCCTTATGATTCGATTATAATTTAACCGTCAAATACTTCATTCCAACGTACTCGTGCGGAGTACGGTATTGTCCGTAGGCATTGCGGTCGAGAAAAAAAATATTCCTTCTAAACTTAGTTCGCGTCGGACTCGGCCGTCTAGGGAAATAGCCTCGCGTAGAATTCAGCCGTACCTAAAAGGTTAAACGAGAATGGGAAGGAAGGTAGGTCAGGGCGGAGGAAGTTCCCTGCCGCGTATCGGTCAACGACCTCGCGGTTACGTAAGGTGCCGACGCGTATGGAACGTCGTCGTCGTCGTCGTCGTCGTCGTCGTCGTCGTCGTCGTCGTATCCTCCGCACGTCGACATCGCCGTCGTAGTCGTCGTATCGGGAAGCGCAGGCGCGCGTATGTGCACGTACGCGTACGGAGTTGGCGACGCTCGTCGTCAAGTGACTATCTCGTGACGTCAGACACGCGACCTCGCCTACCTCAACTTCGTGCGGAGCCCGCCGAGAGAACGATGTACCGTTGCATCTCCGCGCCCGGTCTGTCAATCGGTGCAGGCCTTCGATGCAAGTCAATGAACCGTCAACGTTGCCAATGTTAAACCCGTGTTCCACCTTCCCGCTTTCGATCCCGCATTCTTATCGCCGTTCGAGCCCATTCGCGGCCCACTCCCGAAAGGGCGCGCTGCTCGCCGCTATTTATCGCTATGCGGTACACGATTATGCGCCGACAACTTTATCCTACCGCTCTCGCGTTCTTTCGTTCCTCGTCCAACGTACATCGAGCGCGATCGTAAAAGGATCCCCAGCGGCCGTCGCGAGTTTGTATCGGCCTCGAGCGCGATTCGTCGTCTTTGCCCAATTCTCTATCGTGCCAGCCCGTAATCGTCGCGTGTATACGCGACGATCCAAGTTATACGGCCCGCAAAGCTTTATCGACGGCTAACTGCCGCCGTGGGTGCCCGGACGAGGCCAGCAACCCCCGTTGAACCCCTTGGCCGGCACAAATCCGGCAGGGAGGAAAAGGAGAGGGGTGTAGGAGAATGCGGTGCATCGATCTCTCGAACCGTGCATTCCCTCCGACGGGTCAGGGGGCGACCACCTTCGCGCGCTGCCTCAAGTCGCGAGCGCTCCTTGGCGCAGGCGCCCTTATCGGCCACGTACCGCCAGGAAATAGCCAGGACTATTATCGCAACGCCTTCCACCACCACTTCCCGCGCCTTTGCCATTCCGCGCTCCACCTCCGTAGAAAACTCGCCGACTTTCTTTCCTCGGCAAATCGAGATGGAGAGCAAGCTAGTCGGAAATTTGATCGAACCATCGCCCGGAGCGTGCCTTCCGCGAAAAGAGCCAACGAGAGAACCTTTCCTTCGCTCGTACGCGTTTCACGCGCTGCGACCCAGAACCAGCGATGGGAGCATTCCGGAATACGAATTCGAACTCTTGGCCGAGCCAATTATACGCGCAAACCAATTACCTGGGAACGCGCGCGCCGAGACTTTGAAAATGAGTATTTCCCCGTGCCAGAATGAAATCGGTCCCGCGACGTGCCCGTCCGAACTTTCCCCTCGAGAAAGTTCCCCGTCGTTCTCCTCGATCGGCGCCGATTCCCCGCTCGAGGGAGATCGTTGCCGGCCCATCGTCGGAAGCTTCATCCCCCTCGCGCGGCTCGCCGCTCGGTTTGACTCAGCTCGGAAGGTGGCGAGCGACGGGCGCACCGGCGGACCGAAAAGGTAAGAGGGTCGCGCGTACGTGTATCCAGAGATGGGCGCGTATATAGGTAAGGAGAGTGTGGGACATACACACGACGTGGTCGCGGGGGCAACGACCGGAGCGCCGCGCTGCTGCACCGCCGGTGGCGCGGGTTTTGCCGGCGCGGAGGGTGGGGGCAGAGGACACGAAACGGAGTAACGGTGACGTACGTAACGCGCATGCGCATGCGCGCCACTCGATTCGCCGCGACACTCTCCGCGCCGCTCGGGGGCATTAACCGCTCGCCTCGACGCGCTCCTACGACCCCAAGAATTCGCCGCTGCTCCGTTCTTCCCTGGGCTCCGAGCGCCGAGCGCCGAGCACGGGCCATCGGGCATCGGGCATCGGGCATCGAGCATCGGGCATCGAGCGTCGAGCGTCGAGCGTCGAGCATCGATATCGGCGACGTCGATCGCCGAGGTCAAAGATGGCGATCATCGGGCCGCGTACTCGCCGGGGGGAAGTATTTCAAAGCGAGCGACGCTTTTTCCTGCTCTCGATTCGGGAATTGGATGCTCGGAGCCCGAGAAACCGCGAATGGGTACATTACGCGGTACCGTTCGCTCCTTTTTCTCCGATCGGCCCCCTTTGGATCCTCAAGATCCTCCGTCGAAGCGCGGGCTTTTCCCTTTCCTCGTTGCTCGTCCGACCGATTTTAGACGTTCACCACGCGCCACGAGAATCCTTTTTGATCGTAGAGCCGGTTCAAGGCGATAACGTTACTGCGCGTATCGCGTTTCCTATCCCTTTGTCGACAACCATGGACCGCGATGTTCCCGGAGCGGCCGTGCGGAGCGTACGGAGCTCCGAGGAGTCGAGTCCGATCTCCTCCTTCATCCTGAAAAATGACGATCGGCCAATCGCACCGTATCCCACTCTCGCCGCGATCCCGCGATAAATCCTCGGCCAGCGACGCGTATACGCGAGGGCCTCTAGGAGTCGATCGAGTGCAAAAACGCGAGGTCCCAGTTTGTGTCCTCGGAGAAGCATTATCTCGGAGCGCTCCCGCTCTGACTGGCAGATACCGCAACCGAGCGAACACCTACCACGATAATAAGCGGCTGACCCGATTCTAAAGTAGATGCACCGGGGTCAGTAACCCCAACCGAGCACCGAAATACCCGCGCAATCAAATGAAAATGAGATCACGACTCGTTACGACATCAAAAATGACGGTTAGCCGAGGAGCGCGGCGGGGCGGCGGGCCGGCGGGGCGCCTGGCGGGGAGGGGGATGCCGGGAGGGTGGGAGGGGATGCCGGGAGGGAGAAGCGCCGGGAGGAGGGAGCAGCCGCGTGACGTAACTGGCTCGGGGGTCGACGACCGGAGGGTTAATGCACCGCTCGCCTGGTTTCAACCCTCCGGAAAAAGCGGCGAGATGCACCTCCACCGCTGATTGTCCCGGCGTGCGGATTTAAAGAGGAACGTCGAGCCGAGGAACCGTCGCTCTCTCTCTCTCTCTCTCTCTCTCTCTCTCTCTCTCTCTCTCTCCTCCTCCTCCTCCTCCTCCTCCTTCTCCGAAGCTCGCCGCGGCACGGGCCGCGCTTTCGGGACGTCGAGGGTGGCGATCGAGAAGAGTCGGGTGCTCGGGGAATAAATTAGCTCCGGGGAATGAATCCGGGATCGTTCGGAAATCGGTGGTTGGACATGTCCCCGCCGAAACGAGGTCGTTGCACGGTTTTCGAGCATGGCTCGATATCAAAGGCGGCACGTCGATCGAACCGAGCCACGCTCTTGCCCCCGCGGCTCCCGGTTAAATCTCAACGACGTCCATCGGGATTACCGTTGTACGAGGTGGAACGCGAGGCGAGCGTCGTTAAAATGCAAAGACGCCAGAGACGGCAAAGACGGATTTGGATTTAGACGTCGTACGAGCGAAACGGTCCATCGGCATTATTCTGCTCGCGAGGCACGTTGCGCGCCAACGCGTATTTCGTTGCATTTCCCATCACCGGCGCGATCGCAACGCTGCAACTCCGGCGCGCCACTGGAACGAAGCTGAACCCGGGTCAGTGACACGAGCGCGAAAGAGTCCGACGGGACGATTCGGCCGCGGGGCAAGATCCGAGAGGGTGAGGGGTTCGACGGAAGTCGCTCCTCTCAAACGTTCGCGGTTTCGAGCGCGAAACCCTCGGAAGGGAGCGGGGGAGAAGCGCGAGGGCCGATTCGGCTCGCGGCGCCTCTCCGCCGCGCGGTGTCTTGCGCGAAGGGAGAAGGGGGAAAAGGGTCGACGGAGGCGACGAGTGGGCTCGGTCCGGAGGAGATTCGCGCGGTGCTCGCGAGGCGAATCTCGGGGGCCTTCGGCCCGATTTAGCCGAGCTGCTTGGGCGAGGAGGCCGCGCGAAGTAACGCCCGAGAAAAGTAGCGTGCGGCCGATGGGTCGGTACGGTGAAATAGCGCAACAGTAGTGCGACCGAGCGACCCAGTCTTAAAGATATCCTACGCTCTTCCGCGTTCTCTTCCCTTTCCACGGGTCCCTCTTCCAGCGCGCCGCGAGACGCTCCGCCGCTGGCGGCTAGGTCACTCGCCGCACGCTCCTTCGGCTTGGCGCCTCTCGCGGCGCTACGGGCGTAAGTTACTGACCCGGTCAACCCGGCCGGGGGCCGTGACTCCGTTCGGCGCCCGGCCCGCTCCTTTTACGCGCCTCTTACGCGCCCGCTCTCTTCCCGCGCGCCGCGCCGAGGATGGACGCGAACGCCAGCCTCGCCTCGGACAGCTGCCCGCGAGGAATGCGATCCAGTTTCTTTTCCACGCCTAGTATACCTACCTGCGCCCTGACCCGACCGAAACCCGCTCTCCGCCACTTTCTCTTTCTCGCGCTCGGGACGCGCCGATCGTCGGCCCGGCTTTTCGGGGCCTCGTCGCTTCGCGCCCTCCTCCACCTTCCTATCCTCCCCTATCCTCCCCTACCCTCCCCTAACCCACCCTACCCTATCCTATCCTACCCTACCCTACCCTACCCTACCCTACCCTACCCTACCCTACCCAGCCTCCTTCGGCCATCGAGGAGCGGGCCATCCTGCACGAGCGCGTCTTTCGGAGCCGATCGCCGCCCATCCCGTTGCACGAGAAGCTCCCTCCTTCCCTGGAGGTGCGAACCCCCGAGGGCGGCGTAGTGGCTTTGAGATCGGAAGGCACGAGAAGGATCGATTCCACCGAGCGAGGGTTGCACGATGACTCGAAGGACTCGGGGGCGAGACGAAGTTTTCCGCGAGGTATCCGCGAGCCAGCATCGATCTTTGCGAAGGCAGAGTACCCTCCGCGATGTCGACCGACGGATGGTCGTTCGAGATCTGCGAGGCGCGAGAGGAGCGAGGATTCGCGATACCTGGCAGAGAAACCACCTCCACCTCTGCGCGGAGGGCCGTGGAGGTGGTAAAGAAGGCGGTGGTGGCGCCGCTCCTCCACTTCCTAAAACGAATCCGCGGGTAGTGCTGCCCCCTCCAGAGGCTTCCCACGAGCCGTGCGATAAGGACGCGGGGACGTTGGCCTTCGCTAGCCGCGACGATCAATTTCAAGGAAGGTACCTCGCGCGCGTCTTCGAGCCGATCGCCTTCGAAGCCGCGGACTCGATTCCGCGGACCGAGGGCGGCCCGACCGAAGTTCGAATCGCTATCGGAAGGGCTCCCACCAGGCGAGATCCGATGTCTCGCGAGGGCCGACGGAAGCTTCGCGAAGGGGAGCATCGAGGGATCGACCCTGAAACGGAGCACCGGCAGGATGAAAAGGGACGGCAAGCTCGGACGGGAAGTCGTCTGGACGGATGTGCATTCCCCGTTGCGCGTACCTGCGCGGCCAATTTCTCCTCCCACCACGGCCGTGGCTCGGCCACGCGAAAAACCACGGACACAAAGCGATCCTTAGGATCGAACTGGGCTGGCTACCTGAGCTACCTCCATTCTCGCCCGATTTTCCACGACGCTGTAAGGTTATCGGGCCCGTCAAAGAAATTCGCTCCATTTTCCGCTCCTTTCGCGCAACCGCCCGCCTGGCTATTCATCGCGCTCGACCCTCCTCTCCTCTCCTCTCCTCTCCTCTCCCGCCGATTCGATCGCCGAGCTGACCATCGCCCGCGCTATCTCCCTTCCCCATTGTTCCCCTATTATTCAAAGTGCCCTTCAACTTGGCTCCTCGCGTTCATCCGCGTATCGACCTCCGTTCCTCGTCCGGTTTACCGTGGCTCGAGCCAAACTGGTCCTACCGCGCGTCATATTCCGGCCGAATATCGTCCAAGGATATCTCGCCGCGATGCCCCGACCTCCGGCTCCGATCGACCTCTCTCCTTCGTCTCGAGGTAATTTCAAACAACGCCGCGCCAAGGAGCCAACGCGCCGCCTCTTTGTTTCGAGGTACGCAAGGTATTATTACCGCGACGTGGGGCGCCGCGAGAATTTTTATGCTCGAATAGACAATCGGCTTATCCCGATTCTCCGGCGATATTAATCCGAAACTAGCATCGCGGCGAGCGACGCGAAAGTAACGTTTCCGACCCGTCCCACTTTCCTTCCTTCTTTCCTTCCTCTCTTCCTTCTTTCACTTTTCGCGCGGAAATTCGCACGGGCGAAGGACGTACAGGTGGTGTCGACGGGTCGAAGAGAGACCTTGGCAAGAGTCTCCTCGGTGCCCCGAAGGGAGCCCGCTCGATCGAGAAGCAACGTCGAGGGGACCGTGGCGAGTCTCGCGCGATTTCCGCGTCAACAAGGCCGGCCCCGCGGCCGGTCGATAGCTTCTACGCAACCTTGGTCGCATCGCGCCTTCGCATTCACGCTCCATTCACTTCCTGGCTTCCTGACCGACGCACCGTTTCGACACCTCACGATCCTATCTCTCGCGTATCGTGTCTTTAAGAAAAACATCGAGAAAATCCCGCCAAAGCGTATTCGATCGAAAACGGAGAGAAGATCGATCGAGATCGTGTCGAAAGGCGTACGGGGGACGCGATCGGCTCCACGATCGCGGTGTAAGATCGCTCTTCGATCACCGTACGGTCGAGATCTCGGGACACGATTGACCTCGTTAAATCGGGATAAACTCGATGAGAAGAGCGATCCTACGGTAGACCGCGTCGTACCGCATGTAGAACTCACCTTGCATCCCTCGCAGGAGTGGACTCCATAGTGAAAACCGGATGCCTTGTCCCCGCAAACGCGACACAGCACCGTAGTCCCGTCGAATTCTGAAAGAAAAAAAAGAACGCGTCCGGTTACTAGTCGCGAAGAGACATCCGGCTGGTCTCCACGTGGTGAAGAGCGTGTATCGCCGGAGAAAGGTGGGAGGGAAAGAGGAACACTTTCTCCTCTCTCCGTTGGCGGGTTACAGCATCGCCCTGTTACAACTTTCCGCTTTCACTCGCGCTGTCACGCCGAGCCATCGCGTTTCGACGGTCTTGGCAGCGCGATCGAGCATGGCCTCGAGAGCGGGCGCGGAGGCGCGGAGGCGCGGAGGCGCGAGGGGGAGTGGGAGGGTGGGGAGGAGTTAAAGGGCCTCCTACCTATGTTAAGCTCGGGCTCGGGTTTGGCCGAGGACACGGTGGAATCCATGGTCGGCATGTTGGGGCTGAGGCGGTGCGGCAGCTGGGCCACGTGATAGGGGCTCGAGATGCCCTGAGAGACGCAAGACATGCGCGAGAGGCTCGAGGCGCGCGAGCCTTGCGAGGAGGCGCTGGAGATCGGCGATTTCGGTGCCGGCGAGCTGCCCGCCGTGCTTTGGCCGCTACTGTCCGCCGTTAGGATCATCTTACCCCGCGATAAGCACCTCGCGGTGGATCTACCTTTTGCCTCTCTATCCTTCTCTCTGTTTCTCGATCTGCCTACTTTTCTGCGAGCTCTCTCTCTCTCTCTCTCTCTCTCTCGCTCTCTCTCACTTTCCGTCCGTCCGTCTCTCGCTCTTGCTCTCTCTCTCTCTCTCTCTCTCTATCTATCTATCTATCTATCTCTCTCTCTATCTCTCTCTAGCGCGCTTTCTGTTTCCGCGACTCTGACCGAGATCAAGCTACAATCCACTTGGCACGGCACTGCACTGACGACGACGCTCGTAGCGACATTTGTCCACTGGCTCCTTGTCGCTCACTGTCACTGAGGTACACTGATCGAACACAGAGAAACCCTTTGAGGGACCTTCCGTAACATCGAAGATAAACGCGCGTATATACTGGAAACGTGTTCTCCGCAAGAACGTGCACCAACGACGCGATCCTTTAGCAGCGGAGGACAGGAGCGTTCTGTGCTCCTCTCGTGCTGCCGGCGAGTGATATACCGGCATCCACTACAAAGTAATGTAGAAGCCGGCGACACCACGCGCGTTTGCGACGACGACGACGACGACGACAACGACGACGACGGCGACGGCGACGACGGCGAAGGCGACGACGACGACGACGAGGACGAAGACGATATCGAGGATGACGACGAGGAGGAAGACGAGCGCGCGGATGGAAGGCAGAAGAGAGAGTGAAAGTAAGTCTTCGCTCGAGGGAGGTTCGCGTTGGTCTGACTCGAGTTCGGCGCTGCCGAGTGTTGGTTACCTGGGGGCCGTGCAGCCCTTACTCGGCACTCCGACCGACCGTCGCCGATGGAGGGGAGGGATTGATGTGCCCGCTTGCCCGGCTGCCGGGCCGCCTCGAGCATCCACAATGTCTACGCCCTGGCTACCTAGTATGTAGTAGAGGACACACAACGCACCGGTGCGCGCACTCTTACAGGGCCCCCCGAGAGAGTTCATCGTATTTTCAATGCTGGAGGTCACTGACAAGCCGCGCTGGGCCCGGCCACCGGCCGCTACGGGCCCGACCAATCGCCGCGCCGCTCGCTGGGCCGCGCGCCCTCCCCATTGGCCCGACGGCTGAGCCCCCTCCCCGCCGACCGGCCGCTGCCCTCCCCTCCCCCGCGGCGCTCGGCCCCACTACGGCCGGCCGAGGACCGGCCGTCGCGGACTCTCCTTCCTCCCGCCGGAGGAAGTTCATCGGCCGAAACCTTGACTGAATTACCCCGCAGCAGCGGCCAAGGCCATGCGCCCTCTCGCTCGAGCCAACCGCCAGAGCCTACCTCCTTCCTCTCTCTTTCGCTCTTTCTCCCCCGAGCGCCCCCTGCGCCTCGCCCGCCTCCTCGATCGCGCTCTCTCGCTCCCTCCGCGCGGCTTCCTCGCCGCCCCCCGCTCCCTCCTGCCCCTTCCTAGCAGATCCTTGCGGGACCTTTTCTTCGTTCCTCTCGCGCCCGTCGACGCTCCGGCTTTGTTTCCGTCTACGAGCTCCCTCGAGCGCCTCGGCCGCCCCGAACAACGTCTCGGAGATTCTTCGTTCCTTCCCTTCTGCGCTATCCTCGCCTCCTCGACATCGCCCTTTCTTCGCGACACCCTTCCTCGATCGAGGTCCGATGCACGCGAAGGGCACGCCGTACCCCGTTGTCGCGTCGCGATACGCGTTACGGCCGTACTCGCGGCGATGCCAATCGCGAATTATGAAGACGCTTTGGCGCGTTGGCTCATCGCGATTGTACGCCCGCGGATCGTCCGACTCGCGGCACGAAATCGAGACAATGAGCGTCGTATTTCCCGAACGTGTCGTCTCGCGTTCGATTCCGAAGGTCGCGCGACACGTGTCTCCGCGCGTGCGGAAAAGACGATCGCGGTTCGCCGAACCTGCTGTCGTCGCGGTCCTTCGGCGTATCTCGAGATCGTGCGAAATCGTTCGAGACTCGATCGCGCGTGCCTCGCCGCTGGAATTTTACGACCGAGCGTCCTTTTACCGCCGACCAAGCGCCGATCGTGGCGAAATCGTTCCGGATGCTTCGCTTCTTTGGTAACTTCCAAACGGCGTATAGCGCCCGCTCCACCTCGGTCGACCGCTCCAGTTTCGCGACTTACACCATCGACGGCTAACGTTTGACGAAGCGTCGAATCGTATGGCAATCCTCGCTCTTTCCACCTCCGAGTCTCGAACGTCGTGGAACGCGCCTCAACCCGCGTCGACCAACGCAACCTTCATTTTTTTGCCACCCGCTCGACGCGATCAGCACCTTTCGATGCTTTACGCGCAGCCCCCGGTCTCTTCCCGGTCCCTTCCCGGTCCGTTCTACGCTCCTTCGATTTCGGTTAAACCTCGCGGACTCGGTTTTCCCCCCGCTCCTTCCTTTTTTTGTTTCCTTCAATTCTCATCCACATCGCGGAGCGTATTCGCCGCAAACTCGGTATGTTTGCGACGCAACTCTTTCTCCGGTAAGCCGACTCGAAGGACGAGCGATTTTTACGAGGAGCCGGAAGTGGACCCTCGAGTCATCGAATCTCCCACGAATATACGGAGGATTTGGGCCGGAGGAAACTCGATATTTTTCTGAAAAACTGCGAGATCCTCGAAGGGTAGTGGGGGAAAACGGTCGACGACAATAAACTGGAAACCCAAATATCCGGCAGGGGAGAATCGCTCAACCCTTCCCGAGCCTCGGTCCAACCCTTTGGCCCTGAGGCCCGATCCCACCAGGCACTAGTAGTTTGCCCTCGTAAAGTTCGTCAATTTTTTTGTTCGCGCCGTTTTATTGCAGCTTCGTAAAGGCATAAACGTGAACTTTCTCCGGGCAATACGTAGGCAGGCAAGTCGAAGCCCGACTTAACGGTCGGTGCGCGATCGAGGTGTCACGAGACCAGGCTGGAAGTTAACGTCCGCCATCATCGAGGCGATAATTTATTTTCATGATTTTATGGCAGCGCTCTTACGAGCACCGACCCTGCCCTCGTCCCTCTCCTCGAGCGCCGACCTTCCTCCCCTCCCGCTTCCTACCGCCGTCCTTCCACAATAACTCGCAATTAACTCCCCGCGTACCTCTTAAACTCGCCGACTTTATCGACATCGATGCCCATCGCGATACGATCGCTTCGCTCGCATAAATCGCTGTCGGGAGGAAACGTCGTCGTTTCGCGAAGAACGCCAAAGCACGCTTCCCTGCCGCTTCAGCGGCAACGATATTTATTGGCGCGAGGGCCGGCAAGGACGGTCCAGGATGAATTCGTACGGCCACTCGCTCGAAGCGTTTCCGTTCCGTTTCTCGGCTTGACTGTGAACTTGAACAGACCTCGAACGCGATGGCCGCGACGCCGGAGGTCGGACTACGGCGTTTCCTTGAAATCGGCTAGCGACCTGCAGCCGTACGCATTTATATGCATCGAATACGCCGTGGCCCTCGGCCGGCATCTATTTTTAATCGAGCGGAGTCAAAGGATCGCGCGCGTTGGCGCCGAGGGGCGTATCTCGGTGCGGGGGCGTCTATGGTCGGCGACTATGCTCGGCCCGGGAGGCGGAAATCATCCTCGAGCGGTGGTGGCGATCGAAGGACGGAGAACGACGAGGCGCGGATTCCGAAAAGATCTCTCGCGATCCTCCGATCGCTCGTTCCACCTTTGCGCGGCACGCTCGCGCTCGGCCGATGGCGCTGCGCCTGCTGGAACGGTTACACGCCGCACCGGCATAATCTATCGTGCTTTCAAAGAAATTTATACGTCCGATTATCCCCGCCACGGTCATCGACCTTCTCGCGGGAAAAAAAAAACACGGGCCAATTTATTACCTCCCGTATTAGCAGGCCGCGTACCATCGATTCCTCGAATTTCGACACGTCGCCTTTCGACGGGCTCGCCGACGCCCCGCGCGCTTCTCCGTAGTCCCGCCGATTCGCTATTATCCCTCCGACTCCGCCGACGCGGGCCCTCTGCGCCCGTGGGAGAGAGATACCTTTGGTTCGACGAGGGCGCTCTTTGATCCCAATGGCGCAACGATGATGCTCTCCGGCCCGAGCACCTCCTCCTTCCTTTCCTTCCCCCCTCTCCGCCGCGACGGTGGCCGCACCGATGCGTGCAGCGGGCGAAGATTAAAATGTAACGAGCTCCGGCATAATTAGAAGCTCTTTCGACGCGGCAACGAAGCCTTTATTGTCTCTACCTTGCCGTGTCCTTGGCACTGAACGTCCGGTCGCCGACCGGCGTTTTGCCTTCGTCGGCAGCTTCCTACAGCCTCGATCGCCGCCACCCGCTTACCGGAGCGTCGACTTCGATTATCGCTGTCAAAAATGCCGCCGCGATTCCTTTCCTCGGACGAACCTCGCGGCGCGAGGCACGCGCCGGATCGGATCCTCCATCGCTGGAGAATCGAGGCGTTATAAAATGGGGGATGCTCTTCGAAGGCTCATCGCCCGAGCGACTGGCGGGGATGGAAGCGGAGCGAAAAAACATCTTGGTCCGAATGAACGCGCGCGATCGGCGAGTTATCGGGGCACGAGCGATAAACGAATCGATTTATCCTTATATTCCTTCTCCGTTACGTTCTACGTTGTTCGCGACCACGGTCCACGCTGTCGGTATTACTTGCATATATATATATACTTCTCGAACTATATACGCGCATATATACGGTTCGAGTAGTTTTCGATGGTTACGCGAATTCCTCGACGTCCCGGCGCTAAAGTCGCGGCCATCGTTGCAGCCTCGATCGTGGATAAATTCAAATAGCTAGGTACAGTTACGGAGAGTGCTCCTTTCGGTAACGATCCTAGAAACGAGCGGCCACGGCCAGCGGGAGCGCGAATCTTCTCGGCGATATTGGGCGACCGTGCTGCGCGAGAGCGAGCGACGCGCCACTAGGATATGCCGTTGCATATTTCAACGATTATCGCGGATTATTGCGCCATTGAATTCGCACGGCCGTGGGGCCATTACGGTTAGCGGAGCCGAATGCGGGGACGTTGCCACGCCGGTACGTCGCCGTGCCTTCGACGATAACTTCCCGCCGTCCCGACGGCTATTAGGCCATCGGCTCGACGACTTTAACGCCGAACATGGTAATCTTTGTATGAATAATTTCGACGCAACCGCTTACGCGCGCGTCGTTGCATATACGCATACGCGATTCGTGGCGTACTTGGCTCTTGGCGGAAATAAAGGAAGGCGAGCCTGGTCGAAAGGAGGAGGGAAGGGATGGTCAGGGGCGGTCCGGTACTCCTCGACCTCGTCCCGCGCGTCGATCGACCGTATCCGAGCGGGGAAGCGAGGGCCGCTCGCGGCGCGATTCCTCCTAATCCCCAAATTCTGCCACCGAGTCTTCCGGTCGACGCTGCGAGTAAGAGGAGAGGGTAGCGAGGCAAGAGCGTCGAGCGCATCGAAGGTTTGGCCGTCGAAGAGGTGGCGAGGCGATCCGAAGGAGGATAGGAGGAGCGCGGGTTCGAGCGAGGCGCGCGCCTCTGAGCTCCCGTTTGGCCCGTGAGAAAGAACGGGGAGAGATCGCGCGTAGCGATAATGCGCGGGTAATCTCGGCGAGGAGCACGAGGCATGCGGAAAGATAGAACGGTCCGGCGATATTCGTGCGGTCTGTACGCGCACCCGGCATTGCGGCTACTGCTGCTCCTGTTGCTGCTGCAGGTTCAGTGACATCACGCACGCATGTGCGTGACGCGTCGTGCGCACCGTTATGCCCATAGCCCGTCCTATAGCGCCCACTGCGGAAGTATAACCATATACTCGACGGCACGCCGCGCGTACGCCGATCGACGAGCGCTCCTCCGGCGCGATTAGCCGGTGCACCCACGACCACGGCCGTTGGTTAAGCTCGTGCCATTATAACGCGCCGAACGAACGAGAATCTTTCCTCGATGGCCCTTCGAAAAAAAAACCCCGTTCCAGCAGCGCGAACGGACTTCTCGACGCTCGATCGATCCTTCGTAAACCTTCGCACTCCCCTGAGACAACGAAGCGTCGCCGCGATTCTCGTCGAATTCGCGAGGCCGAAGTCGGATCGGGAAGGTTCGATCGAGAAGGCGAGGGAATTCCGGTTGAGAATTCCGGCAAGCGCGCGAGGAAAGCATCGTCGGCCGGTAATGGCGGTGCTATCGCACCGGACGATCGGTTCGACGGCGATGCGCCGGCTCCCGATTTTGGAGCTCTCGACGATTTAATTCGGCGAGCGGCAGCCGCCAGAGGTATCCGCGGCCGTTCGGTGCCGTTGACACAGATCCCGGCGGGCAGTGTGGTTCTCGGGCGAGATATGATCGAGGACACGCGTCGCGTGAAAAGAATTACGCCGTTGGAATGCACCGTGCATCCTAATGCACCGAGTGCACGCGCGTTGCCTCGCGCAGCTGCCTCTCCCCGAGTCCACCCTTTCTTTCCCGCGCCGCCCCGCTCGCCGAATAACCGGCCCCTCGGCGTCCCTTCGCGGCGCCATCTATTTTTTGAACGTCGACCGCCCACCCCTCCCCTCCCCTCCCCTCGGCTTTGCAACGCCACGATCGCTTATCCAGTTTCCGCGAAAGCAAACGGGTACCGTGCGACGTCCACGCACTCGAGGCGCGTCTCCTCGGTTTAGCGCCCCTGGCCGCCACCTTTCCGTTTTTACTGTTAGCCGCGATAACGTCCAAAGACGCGCGCCGTAGGAATTCCCGACGACTCGGACATTTGTGCGAACGCCCATCTCGATTCCCTTCGTCGAAGCGAAATCTCGCGCGCTCTCGGCGCGATGCACCGGACGAGTACGTCTCGCGCGCGATAAATGGCGCGCCTCGCAAATATCGCGGTCTACGGGGTGGACGAAAAGTGGATTCGATGCCCCGAGGGACGGAGTTGAGAGAAGAACCTCGCGCCGAGTATTTGCCGGGGGAAAAGCGTCGAAGCGATGCCGCTCGCCGCGAGGGAAAAATGGAAAAAGTAATTTCTCTGCCGGCGCCTCTCGCTGGGTCGGCCGATGGACGACTTGCGGCGCGACCCGCAAACGCGGCCACTCGGCCTCTCGATCGTCTTTCCTACGCGAGCGCGCGCGCACCTCGAAACGAGCGCGGCCCCGATCCTCCCGCCGATCGATTCTTCTCGATCGTTCTTTGCGGGAGCGTAGATAAAATACGTAGGTGGAACATTCTCCCTTCAGCTTCGAAGAGCCGAAGTTCTTTCCCTTTCCAAGAACCCAATCGCCACGGTCGACGACGCGTCGTTTCGTAGCCAGGAACGAACGATCTTCCTCGCTTCTATCGGCACGATCGGCTCTGCCAGCGTGCGACGAGAGCACCTCCGCGAAGAATCGTCCCGGGGGCGAGGCCGCACGCTCGCTGGCAGTGCGGCCCAACATTGGCGCACCTCGAGGAGGAAACGAGAGGAAAGCACGCAACGACCCGAAGCGTAGATTTCTGCAGTCCGGTACAGTTGCAACGACCGTTGCCGGGGTGAACTCGAAGGAGCGAGTTACGGTCTTGCCGGTGCCTACGCATCGGTGCATCGGGACCCACCGAGGACCACCGGAAAGAATCCCGTGGACGGTATCGAATAGGGCCCACTCTACCCACTTCGCGTCGCTCTCCGTCCTTCGCTATCTATTCCGCCTAAACCTTGCGAACTCGAGCTTTCCCAATTATCTTCCCGGAATGTGGGACAACTCCCGAGTTCGCGTTCCGCTCGAATCCAGCCCCGAGCGAGATTATTTCCCGTTCGCCGTCGATCGAGAGAATCCTCCTCGAAGCGATGGGAATCAACGAAAGCGTCATCGTCGCGAAACTTCTCGTGCAAAAAGAAACGTAGGCGCGGCGAAGCTGGTCGGAGCCGTGGAAGAAACCGGAGGACGCCAAAGGCCGGCGCAGGAGCGCGAGAGGGGAGAGGGGGGGGGGGCCGGTGGAAACGCTCTCTCGGGAGAGCGGAGGATGGCGGAGGGAAGAGCGTGGAGAAGGAGCGGAGCAACGTGTGCCACTAGCCGCGGCCCCGAACTGCCCTGCTTCGCATTGCTACTTCGAGGTGCGAGTCGATCATAGCGAACGCCTACTTGGCTCCACCGCCTCTCACGGACGGCGGCCGCGGTAAACCGCTTTTTTCTCTCTCGATTAATCGCGAAAAAGGAGGAGAAACGGGCCGTTCGGCCGCGCGGGCTCGCTCCCGAGCATAGGCAGGCGCGGGCCGCCAAGGGAGCTGGCCGCGAGAAGCGCGGAACGCTCCGCTTCGTCCTTACACTCCTCGGGCCTGCGCGGAGAGGGCTCTCGAGTGGCGAGCGCGCCGATCGGCGGGGCCAATGTCGGTTCGGCCCGTCCGCCCGAAGAAGCGAGTTCCGATCGACGTAATATATTATCGGCAATATATTACCGGTAATCTCGGTCGGCCCGAAATTCCACGGTCTTCGCCGAAGAGATCGATCGCTCAACGGTTTCCGGCGAATCGGCCGGGCTTGGGTCTGCCCGAAAATCGTCCATTGTACGCTCGCCCACCGTGGCGAATCGCCTCGCAGCGAGAGCTACCGCGCACGGCATTACGGGTACCTGCATTCAGCCGCTGCGGTAATACGATTATAAGCCCTTGTTTGTCACCGGCCAACGTGATTAGCCGCCGCCTCTTTGGCTTCGTCGGAAGGATCATCCAAAACAAACGTCCCGCCGAGGCTCGACGAGTCTCGGGCGGGGTCCGTCCAAGGTGCCGAATCTCGAGAGCCCCCCTCCCCTCCCCTCCCCCGCCCTTGCTCCGCTCCGAAGCTCATTGTCCCGGGACCAGGAATTTCGACGTAATCGAGGGACAATGCGGGGGTCGTTACGTTGCGGGCTTCCTCGTGGGCGTGGCGGCCCCTCGGAGGGATGGCGAAAGGGTTGAGGAGTCGATCGGTCGGGGGAGACGCGCCGTAAATTCGCCACGGCGGGGCCCTTGAAATTTCACGGCACTCGGGGTGGCCGGGCACGCGGTCACGGAAGTCGAGAACGGGCCGACCCCGCGTCGCGAGGAAATCGCGCTCGAACTTGGGAGTGGCTCTCCTCCTTATCTCTCCTCTCTTGCCGGGTTCTGCCTCTCGATGCCGGAGGAATGCGGCCTAATGCGCGCCGGGCCATTGTCTCCTCCGCGAGGATCCCCGGGAGAGAGAGAGAGAGAGAGAGAGAGAGAGAGAGAGAGAGAGAGAGAGAGAGAGAGAGAGAGATACGCGCTCGCTCGCACCTTTCCTCTCGATACCGATGCGCCCAGGACGATTTCCCACGGACGACCTCGGAGAGTCCGGTTGGAGTGCGCGACTCGCATCGCATTTCGGAGCGCGGTCCGCGCGCCGAACCGAGAAGCGAGGATAATAACTTAGGCGGTTTAACGCCGGCGTAATCTATCGCGCGTCCGGGCAAAGAGAATTTATAGCCGTTGGAAGACGGATAAACGTTTCGCACGGGGACGGCGGGCTTCCTCGGTAATTACCGCGCGCTCCCTATGGTCGACGCGCTTCGACGATTAACCTTGCCGACCCCCCCTCGGCCCGCCGCCTCCCGGGCCGGCCTCCCACGAGCGCGGATACGCACCGCTAGACGAGTTTGGCGCGCCGTCTACTCGCGGCGGCAGTTTCGCCGACCTTGGATTTCGTCGATGGCCGTCCCTAAGGTCGACTCCCAATCTGGTCTACGACGGCCCGCCGTCGTCCTTGGCGAAGCGCTCGCGCCTCCGCCGCGGCTCGATTCCCCGCCAACGATCCGCCACCGGCGAGCCACCGGCTCCTCGCTTTGGCGGCGCAACAAATTTTGATGCCTCCTCCACGATGCCCGGGAATATTTGCCCACAGCGCACGCCCACGGCGACGGTCGCGCGCTGGACGAGTTTTGGGAGGACCTACCGCAGGGGGAGAAGGAAGAATTGCCCCGTTTAGGTATTCGGATCGCGAACGCGTCGTACGGAAGTAGGAACGACCTTGAGCGGCATTTTCGCGAGCCTCCGGGACGATCCGGGGATCGCGAAACGTCAGAAGGATCGAGCAATCGCGCCGTCGATTCCTTCCGCGAGGAAGTCGCCGAGCAGAGGGGAGAAGGAGGAGGAGGAGGAGGAGGAGGAGGAGGAGGAGGATGAGACGGAGGGGGAGGGTGGAGGATCCTGGAGTCACGGTCATCGATCCCAGGACCGCGAGAAACCCTGAGCGAGGCGCGGTCCTTGAGCCTACGGCGGAGACAATGGGCGCCGAGCGAGTGCGCCGTCCTCGGAGCGTTGACCCAGAGAGCGAGTCTGGAAACGATTAATGGGGCCTTTACATAACCGGCCTTACCCAATCCTCGGTTCCGACTCTTCGATATCGCGATCTAGCGGCCGGCCGTATAAGGCTAACCGGCGGCCCGAGAAAGAAAGGGGGAAAGAAGCCGAGGCTTTTGCGCGTCACGGCTACGGACGAGCGGTCTCGAGCACGCGGTGCATCCTCGAGGACTTCCGAGTATGGTAAGCGGAGAGGCACTCGGGCAAGGTTCGCGCACCCCTTCGTTCTCTCGTACTTTCGAGCGGCCGACTCTCTCGGCATGCCCGGAGAGCAGCCGCGTTTCGGCTAAGCCGGCCGCGAACCTCCTAGGACGAAGGGAGACTCCGAGGGGAAGATCCTTGAGCGGCGATGCTCGATGAATTCCAGGAAGAAATGGGCGAGCACTTTCGAGGCGGCCTGCTCGGCGAATACCCCGAGGGCGGGGGTAGACGAGAGGGAAGGAATCCTCGGGTGGAATGCGTTCCTCGCGTGGCTCGAGGGGCCACCGTTCACCGAGAGTCCCTCGAGCGTAGGAAAGGAGGTCCTCCACCTCGAAGGTAACGGGGGCCTGCGGAGGGGGAAGGTCGGTCACGGGTGTAACGTCGAGTGGTTGCTAAGTCAAAATCGGTCCATGCACCGGCCGACTGCTGCTCTATGCCGCGCGAAGGAGGGGGAGGGGCGCGCGAGGAGGAGGAGGAGGAGGAGGATCGCGGCGCGAGGGGGAGGGGAGAGGAGGGGAGTCGGCTTCCGCGAATGTTACGGGACTGCATAGCGACGTGGGAGTGCGGCGACTGCACCGGCGCGCGTCTTGCACCGACGTGCACGCACGTGCACACGCGCCGATCTTGGGAGTGCGCCGACCCCTACCCGCTCGCAAAACGGTCACTGACCTCCCCCGCCTCCTCCTCGAACCTTCCGCGAGAGCACCTGCGTCGTCGCCACGGCGCTCGCCGACGAGAGCACCACCGCCGACGCGCAGCCCCGAATTCGACGGGCCCCGAGAGCTCGAGGAGAGCTCCTCCTCCCTCGAGAGCGCGACGGCCGCTCGCGGCGATCGTGCCCGCGGGCCTTCCAGGACGGAGGCTTCCGGACTTTGCGGAGAAATTTCAAAGAGGGACTCGCGCGAGGGACCTTTCGTCTTTGCGACCTTGCCACTCGACTCTGCTCCGCGACTCTTTCGCGTCGGCTCGTTTCCCCGCAAAATCTCATCCCTCCGTTTTCTCCCCTCGATCGATGTCTCGAGGGCGAACTCGCACCGCGATGCGATATCTCGCGGACCTCGCTTGTGCCGAAGCGAGGCTTCCGTCGCGCCGCGAGCTTTTGGAATTTCGATCTCTCGAGGCGGTCTCGCGAGCGACGGGGAGGAACGTACTTTGCGAGCTCGCCAAACCGAAAGCCGGCCGGAGGAAGGTCAATGTCATTACCGTTATCATCCTTGGCGCTGCGTCCTATCGCAAAGCGTAACGCCGGAGCGGACGCGCGTCGAGGGTAGGTCGAGTTCGAGTCGATGAGGGCAGGAGTTTGGCGAACGGCGGGTACATCGGCGGCCCTTCTCGTCGAACGGAATTCGGCCTTTGACGAGCTTCCCCGACGAAGCCGCCCGGATGGGGAAAGTCGGGGAAGTTATGTAGGTAACCGATGCGCCAAGCTGCCCTTCCTAATCCGATTAAGCCAGTGCCGTATTTCATTCTCCGTCGCGATGGTTCTTCGGAACCGGATTTAACCCCTTCCTCGGGTTCGACTTTGCGCGGAACCGCGGAAAAAACTACGGGAAAATTAATCCAATTCCTTAAGCCGCAGACCGGCCGGGGATGATTTAAAGGGCCGAGGTAAAAGCCGAGCCGAGGTTCGCCCCCCATCACCTTTCGCATCGTAATTCCGCTTCGGAATCCTCGTGCGGCTACTCCCGGTTCTGGCTCGATCGCCTCGCCTCGAGTGGAGGAGAAGCGTGGTGGATGGGCGAAGGGTCTCTCGGAAGCGGGCGCTCGAGCGCTCGAGCCAGAGACGAACGGAGGGCGGCGATGACGCGAGTCCTAACGAGTCGATTAAAGCGTGGAGTCGCGCGCAACCACCCGCCGTGTCGTTAATAACAGTCAGCGGGGCGCGCGCGCGTCGCCCGAATTAGATAACCGGTCGCGCGTTGCCCCAGGATCCCGAGGTCAATCGCATTTCGCACGTAGCGCGCGCTTTATGCAGCGCGAATAGAATCGAAGTGGAAGCGGAGGAAGGTCCCTGGCTCCTCCCCACCCTCGGACCGCCTCCTTAGCTGGACGCGCTTTTCGCTTACCCGCGCGCATAGAAGAGAAGGTTCGAGATGCATCGGTGCAACGAGCGGGCATGCCGTCGAGAGGGAGGGACGGAGGGGCGGGCGGGGGGGGGCGGGGGGAAGAAGAAGCGGAGAAAGAAACGGAGGCGGTGGTGATGTCGGTGGAAGAAATAGTGGCGGGTTAGGGGGAGGGGGAGGGGTAGTGTCGGTGGAGGAAGATAAAGAAGAGGAGGAAGAAAAGAAGGAGGAGGGAGAAGAAGAGCGGGAGAAAGAGGTGAGCGAAGGGAGACGACGAAGACGAAGACGAGGACGAGGACGAGGACGAGGACGAGGACGAAGACGAAGACAAAGACGAAGACGAAGACGAAGGCAAAGGCAAAGGCAAAGGCAAAGGCGAAGGCGAAGGCGAAGACCAAGAGGAGGACGAGGACGTAGAGGGGAAGGCATCCTCGGGGCCGTCCTAACGGTAGGGCGGGTCACTGCACGCGGGTACGCGAATGCAACTCTTTGCAGTTGTACCGCGAGCGCCGGGCAAAGCCTTCCACGCCGCATCGTCTCTCACCGGTGCAATGCCCTACCTAGGTGTAACGCTCCCGACTGCCCTTGCGCATCCTCGCGGTAAAGATACGTCCTGGCTCCTTCTTCCTCCTTCCTCCTTCCTCCTTCCTCCTTCCTCACCCTCCTCCTCACCCTCCTCCTCCTCCTCCTCCTCGGCGCCCCTACTCCTCCGTCATCGCTCTTGCCCGCTCCTCGCCTTCGACACCCGGTCGCCTCTACGGTTTTTGCTCGGCGAGTCCTTGAACTCGCCCGAGCGAAGGGTGACGTTGGCCAAGGGAGGAGGAGGAGGGCCAGAGGGGCACCCGCCTCTTCCCCCCGGAGTTATCCTCGCAGCTGGCCCTCGTACGTTTCGCGTGCGTAATCGCGAGAGGAGCTGCGCGAGGCCCGAGAGGGTCGGCTTCCGATCGTCGCTCGATCCTCGAGGACCGTTGCCTTCGCGGTCGACACTGCCGTACGAGTTTGGCCATTCGGCCCGATTAGTCTCTTGGACTTTTTCTTCGGCCGCCCGGGACCTCCCGGCCTGCCGATCCTTTCGTCCGAACTTGGAGCGCGCCAACAGGCCGTTCTTTATAAATAGCCCATGGATAGGCGTGTAACGAGGGCGATGTTAATTTTCCCGACGATAAGGAGCGCCGATGCCCCATAGCCGTGGCATTAGAATGCACTCCCGACCGCGGGCACGAAATTTCGCGGTACTTCGACATGGAACGCGGTGTGTAACAGTACTCCTACGTTTCTACGCTCAGGTAGGCATACACACGTTTGCACGCTTGCGTAGCGAGGGGTTACGTGCGTGCGTAAGAGCATGAATGACATAACGATCGTAGAGTCGTCGGGCGTCGACCCTGGGCCGGTGCACTACCAGCGCATCGAGCTCCCGCCAGCGAAAAGCGTTGTACCGAAGAAGCGACGATCGCTTCTCTTCGAAACTCTCGTCCGCTTTTTTCCCTAGAATTCGCGATGAAGGAAAGAAAAAAGAAACCCGTCGTCGCGCCACTCTCGGTACTCAAAGGTTCAAAACCGTCGTACTGGAAACCGTTCTCGAGGGCGAGCGTCGAGAAGATCGTCGAATCGTTCGTGCTCAACGCTTTCGCTATCGTTGCGAGAGAAGTATCGTTCGAAACGGTGTTCCGATCGGAGAGCCACGCGCCAAAGACCGGGGAACGTATTTGGGGTAAAAGCGATGAAGAGTCCGTTTCGAGGATATAGTTCGTATCGCGGTAGCGATGGTTTCCGCGTAAATTTCGACGATCGGTGATTCGTTGGAGCACCCTCGCGACTCGACGCTCGCCAGCGTAGCGGCGTGGATATGAATGACAAGGTCGTTGACCCGAGCACATGCACTATCGGTACTACGCGCGAGTCCCGCCGCGCGGCTTTTCGATCGAACGAAAACCTTCGCTCTTCCGTCCTGCCAATTGCTCGTGGATCGCGTTATCTCCGGCCCTATCGCTCTTCCGATCGACGTTCCTCCTCCCATCAGCGGTTCCCTTTAAATCTCGACGCGTAATCGGGATCGTCCTAGTTCCCCCCGATTCGCGAGACCTCGATAGCGCGCCACTCGATGTATTTTCGATACGAGCCTCCGATCTTCCTACACCTCTGCTTACGCGACCCACATAGCGGGAAAGTTCGTTGCCACTTGGATAGTTTGGCCGA
Organism: Ampulex compressa; assembly: GCA_038496175.1. Taxonomy (NCBI): domain Eukaryota; kingdom Metazoa; phylum Arthropoda; class Insecta; order Hymenoptera; family Ampulicidae; genus Ampulex; species Ampulex compressa. The sequence goes on from JBCFXI010001125.1 coordinate 45,306, forward strand.
AGGTGCCGCGTAGTTTTGCCCGGCGAACCCCGTCCTTTGCGTCACCGGGCGCGTCCGGTGTTTTCGTTGATGTAATCCGCGTCCGAGAAAGGAGCGATTCGTCACGAGGCGTGCCGAGAGAGAACCAGGAATTCTGTTTCCCCGGCGCGCCGCTTCTCGGGACCGGTCCGGCAAAATTAGCTATTCGGCGATAGTCGGACCGCTCGTCCGCTCTTATATAATTCGATCGATCCTCCGCCCCGCCCTTTCGCGATAATCTCGTCCGCGGCTCCGTTACTTTCCGGAATTCTTCGCAGGCTCTTTGATCGTTAACCCGAAATTACGACGATACAGTCAAATTCACGATCGCGTGGTTCAAATTTAATCGTAATCCCGACGAGTTCTCCTCGCTTTGCGTTTCTCGCTCGTATAGACGAGCTTTCAAAGCGCGACTCTTCCAGAGCGCGAGTGATCGATAAGAATATCTCCGCGAGTTGCGCGAGGTTTCTCCCCGGTCGTCAAGTTTTCGAAAACGATCGCAAAGCCAACTACCTCGCTCGAAGTAGTCGCGCAAGAACGCGGCGTCGATCAAAGCGGGGAGGAGCGGCGCGTTAGGTCGCAGGACCGAGCGGCGACACTCGTCGGCCGATCTATAAATCGGACGGGAGCGTTTGCACCTACACGAGGAGGCACGGGCGCGCGCGTACGGTAAGGTTCGAGCGTATCGTCCGATGCGTCAGCCGATCGACCGAACGAGCTGGATCGGTCGGCTCGGGAACGCCACCCCGCGCGCCACGTGACTCATCGGAAAATTTTCACCGGCCCCGATCTATCCTTGCCGTCCAGGCGAGTCTATAAGTGCATCGAGCGGCGAGTAAGGCGCGTGAGCGCGCGCGTTATAGCCCGAGCATTTATAGACGTCAAAAGTCGGACTTCTTTGGAACGAAGACGTACGTAGAATCCATTTCCCGGCGTGACCAGGGATGCGTCGAAGGACAAACGGCTCGAGACGTGCGAGCGGTGGATCGAGGATCCACGATACGATACGGTACCGCTACAAAATAATCTCGGAGTTCGGTCGTTCCACTTGGAGCGCGAGGCGCAAAGGACACCGTTCGATCGGCGGAGTCGGGAGCTGAGAGCGGAACGCGTCGTCTTGGTAGGTAGATTCGAGGGTAGACCTAGACGCGGGCACGTTCTCGGCGGTATCGGTGCAGCGAGCACGGGAGAGTTCCACGACCTAGGAGAACGACGAAAAGCGGAGGTCGGGCGCGCGCCTGCGAGAGAGAGGCGCCTCGGGGAACGGTACGCGCCGCGGCGGGCTATCGCAAAAACCGAGGGAGGAAGAAAAGCGGAAGCGCTCGCTGTTCTCAGGGTCGTTAATCTATTAATACGCGCGTCCTTAACCGTTCCGCCGCAGAAGTCGCGCCGCGGAGTAATCGAAACGTGGCCGCGACGCGGTCACGGGGGGAATTTCCCATCGAAAAGCGGGCGAGGGTGCGGGTGCGGGTGCGGGGGCGGGAGTGGGAGTGGGAGGGCGAAGAATCGCGGAGAGGTTGGCGGAGGGGCGGAGGGCTGGAGGGGAGGAGGGGAGGAGCGGGTGGGCAGGCTTCTTCTCCGTTCGTCACGAGATTAGCCAACCTGGAAGAGGGCCGATGCCAGTGAACTCGGTTGGCCGGTCACTAACCAGGTAACCCACACTAGCAACAACGTCAACGTGCTATGCAGCAGCGGCAGGAGCAGGCGAGCAGGCGGGCAGGCGGGCGAGCGGGCGAGCGGGAGGGCGGGAGGGCGGGCGGGCGGGCGGGCGGGCGAGCGGGAGCAGCGCCGGGCAGCGCCGCGGCAACGGTTACGCTACGGGCTTTTTCACCGTTCGTCAGGGGCCCCTCGCCTCGAGAACGCCGCTTAGCTCTACCTCCGAGTAATTGCGCGCGGGATTCCAACTTTGCCCCTCCCCCCGCGCGGCCGCCTGCGCCGCTGCCTGCCCCTTTAGGCGGCCCGCGCGCTCCGCGAGGGAAGCTTTCTTCCGGGAAAGATGGAGCCCGAGATATCGACTCATCGAGGAGCGTGACACGCCGATGCCGTTGCCGACTCCGTCCACCTCGCGTCCCTCCAATTTCGAGAGGCGTATCTCTCTCTCTCTCTCTCTCTCTCTTCTCTCTTCGATTCTCCCCCGGCCCTGCCGAATTTGCCGGAGCACGCCAACGAGAGCATTAGCCCCGCGAGTGACCGAAGGAACGATTCGAATGGAGCGCGACCGAGCGCGAGGGTGTGCAGTCGGCAAGGGCTTAACCTCGTCCCCTATCCAGCGCTCGAGTTTTCGGCGCGCGGCGTGGAACGCAAAGCGAACCGCCCGTCGACCGAGGACGGTCGGAAGGAAAAACGAGATAACGCGGAACGCCTATCGTCCACTCGATCGTCCGGAACTTTCGATGGCGATCGAGGAGCGCGAAGCCATTACCGAGCTTTCTCGTGGCCCGATTACCTTCCAAAGAGTCTTCCCAAAGAGATACGCTTTATCTCCATCTCGTGGTGGGACGCCTTTTCGATGAAAGACCGGCGATAGATTTTGCCCGTGAAAAAAATCCGTAAAGGGACAGGGACGGTTTCGGTATCGTCGTCTCCGGAGTACGAAAGTGGAGACTCTTTTCTCGGATATCGAGGAGAGTAGTCTTTGGGACTTTACGAGGTCGACCGGTCGAGAAAATAAACCGCGCGTCTAAAAGTTGAAAATCGTGTACCCGAAGCGAATCGCGCGATGCGCGATATAAACGCGGGGCGAGGGCGAGGTTTCGAGGCGTCGTTGCAAAACGCGGGAGGAACCGCTATTCCGTACGACCGTTCACGTACGAGCCGCCACGTGACGAGGAAGTTTCTTGAGCCTTGGTAAGCGAAAGAGACGTGGAAAAGTGGTGGGAGCAGCCGCGCGAAGGCGACGCGTATACTCGTCTCCAAATTACCGATGCCGCTGCTCGAACCGTGTCGTTGGGTCACCAAAGTCACGCTGGAATATTTGGCACTCTCTCGCGGAGATGCGCCGAGCGACTTAATTTCGCTCGATCCTACCGAGGCTTCGTCCACGGAGTTCGAGCCAACTTTGCCTTTAACGCGTTCAACTCATTTTTTTCTCTTTCTTCGCATTTTCCTCCGGCAAACAGGCCCTCGTCGCGAAGCATCTTTCTCGACGTGGGTCTGGATCGCTTTTCGCGCGATACGCGCACCCTCCTAATCCGAAGGTACTCGGGGCATTTCTCGAATCAGCTTTGCGGTCAACGCTGGAAGCGACGCGAAGGAAGAAAAGGGGGCACGTTGCGTTAGGAGGGAAACGGTGGAGCGATTCGCGCGAGTCGGAGCCTTCTGCCGGGCGAGTAGACGGAAGGAGGTGGCCCGATGCGAGGAGAACGCGATGGGGGGAGAGAAGGAGCGTTGGAGGGGCCTGCAGTTTGTTGCCCGGTGACCGAGTTCATCGCCTCCTCGTTGCCGATGGCCCGAAATCGAGAACCTTCGAGGCTGGCTCGCGCCGCGAACGAGCCGCTCGACGAGACTCGCTTTTTCATCGAAAGCTGACGGGAAGGAAATCGAAAAAGCAGCCGCCGAGCGCCGCCGCGCGACCGGCACCCACCGCGGATATTAAATCCTACCGATTTACGGAGCCTCGAAATCAAGAGCCGACGAGCTCTTAATCTTCTCGAAACCGTCGTGGGCGATAGCGAACGATCAAAAAGCGGCAACGCAAAGTCCGCGAGGAGTCACGAGTCGGAGCAGCGAGCGGACGGAGCGCGGTTTACGAGCTCATTGTCGTAGAGCGGTGCGTCGTCGAAGGCATGGCCGGTTATAGATTTTCTATAACGGTGCGCACGAACTAGGAACGGCGCAGGGCAAGGCCCCCCTACCCTTTTTTTTCCTCCATCTCGAGAATCTTCGAGACGGTCTCACCGATGAGCCGCCGCTTCCGGACGCATAATTCGCTATATTCGAGATCGAGTCGCCTCAACGCGATTCGGACACGTCGATTCTTCGAGCCGTCCCGTCGATAATTAAACGGTCGGCCGCCGACCGTGAACCCGCTGCTTTTTGCACGGCCTTTGGAATTTTTCCCTGCCAGTCCTCGAGTCTTACGCTTCGTCGTTCGCGGCTCGATTTTGCGAAAGGCGCTTCGCGTCCGATCGGTAGAATCGAGAGGTCCAAAACCATGCCGCTACGATCAAAGTATCTTCTCTTTTACGATATTCCATTCATCGAGGCCGAACGAGAACGGTGGACGATGCGACTTCGCTATTACACGGTCACGAGCCGTCGTCTTTGAGCTCGTTAAATATTATCGTTGCCGAGCGGGTGCTGTCTTAAGCCGATACGCCGATGATCGAACCCAGTGTCGGTGTCCTCGATGTCGTCATCGGCCGCCAAGTGGCTGGCGAACCCGGCGCGCCGCCCAGCGTTGCGAGCACTTAAGGGCACGTCGTCCCTCGATCCCATTTCGCGTAAAGGATAGTTCCCCGATCGGAGCCACGGTGGCCTGGCGGATAACGGTTTGGACTTCCTAGCGGAAGATTCCAGCTCGAACACCGCCCCCAACGCTCGCGACTCTTTCCATCCGATACGTATGATACGCTGGATCTTGTAGCTCGGAATCGACCTTAAGGAGGAATCGGTCGAGCTCCTAGGTCAAAGGAGTACGGTGCTCGATGCCGAAGGTACATCGAAGAGGAGGTTGCCGAGACGTCCGAAGGAGGGTGATCGCGAAGGGGGAGCGAGTGGAGCGCGGATGAGCGAGAGGGATCTTCGGGTGTTGCCGCGACGACCTCTTGGACCGCGCGCGAGCCGCCTCTCCGCCGATCCCTTTTCGCGGCTATCGAGATCGCCGCGGCCGGCGTCACGGGTTCAGTGTACGGCGCGGTGGCCAAGATAACTGAATCTGCATCCCACTTTTCACGGCGCACCGCGATACTCGAGTAACCGCCTTTGGAGGCTCTCGTCCAAAGCGCGGCGCGCGATACTATTCTCCCGGCCGAGCGGAAACATCGAGCGTATCGGTACGGCTTATCGAATAGAGCACACGACTCCGGGCAGCTTCCACGCCTCGCTACCCGATCCCAAAGTCGGGAGTATGCTTTACGAGGGGTACGATCGGCCGCAAACGTCTCCTAGTTGACCTAGGACGTTCCAACGAGATTACCGCGAGCCGAGTGAGATTTCTTCGGTACAAGAGCCTAAATATAGTGGGAAGGGCGCCGAATCTTTGGCAGCTCCTCCTCGTTAAGCTCCAAAGTGTACGCTCGATCGGAGGTTCGTCGATCGAACTTAAAGTTTGCCCCTCCTTCGAGCGAACCTGAAGGAACGACGAAAGTTTCGTTCGCAAGGCCACGCGCGGCTACGAACGATATCGAAGCGGGTAAACTCGCTCTTGGTACGGCGACGGTTCGCGACGAGTCCAAAGTCACTTTCTTCCGAAGAAACTCTCGTCCATTCGTCTGGTGGGAATCCGAATCGGTGACCGAGCAGGATCGCGCTGGTCGTCCGTGGAGTTTGGAAAGTGGTGCGGGGCACGGGCGACGCGAGGCTCGGGCAAAGCGGGGAAGACTGGAAGGATCGAAGCGCGGGAGACAATAGCGCGGGTCGTTAGTCTCGGTCGTAGGAGCTCGCGTCTATAAGGCGCAAGTTCGGTATCGGTGTCCGAGGAGGACAATGCACGGCTCGAGTCGGTCCGGCGTCGGTCAGTGGCCGTGTGCCTTGGACGGTTACGTATCGCGTATTCACGACGCGAACTTCTCTTTGATCGGTCATCGGCACGACCCTCGGCCACCGCGCACACACGCGAGCGAGTATTCGTTGCCGCACGCGCGGCCGCCCCTCGCGACGACCAGCGGGGCAAATACGTACGCGCGCACGCCTCTCGTTTCTCCACTTTGCTCTCTCCGTCCTCCTTGCCGAGGGGCGCCGGGAGGAGCCCTCGCCCGCCGACTTTCCCGCCCCAAGCGCGACACCCCTGCCCCGCTTCCGTCCTAACGAGCAGCCGCTTCGAAATCCCCGATGATCGATCTCGAGAGCCACGGTTCCGATCCTCCGTGGCCAGAGGGACGCGTCCGGATCGCGAGAGGAGCTCCTTGTAGGGCGCTCGAGTTTGGGCGATACGCGATTCATCGTGATTTATAACAGGACGTTTTATCTGCGTCGCTCGAAATTCGGGCTCGACGAGGGACACCGGATCGAGGTATTTTAGCTATCGCCATACGGCAGGAAGGGTGTACGCGGGCGAGTTCTCGCGAGTACCTGGCGCAGCCTCGACGGAGTCTACCTCGAGCGAACGGCCACTGCCGAAAGTAAGTTTCGGGCAGAGAAGCGAGTAAAAGTGAAGCGATAAATATGTGGCACGCGGACGGGTAATCGAACGGGCACGTATTACGCTTACATCCGCGAACCAAGGGTAAACGGCCAGCTCGTGGGCATTCTTTCGCGAACGTGATCCTTCGTAAAATCGTATCGGGTTCAATCCCGAAGCGTTTCGTCCCGATCGTAGGGACCATCGAAGACGGAAGACCTTCGGAGAATCCCTCCCGCCGATCCTCCTCGTCCTCTCGATCCTCCGGGTAAATCGCGGGTTGTTCGCGTCCGCTACGCCTAATCGCTGCTTCCTCCGATTCGCTACCGAATAATCTTCGATTTTCTTCGAGCGCATTAACGCTACCACAGATGCGTCCATAGAACAGATTTCGTTCGCAGGAAACCGAGGATACGAGAAGAGTACGAATCGAGAAAGGCCGACCTCGCGCCGAAGTCAGAACCCTTTTGCGCTCCAGATCCTCCGCCTCGCGTTCGCGAGTACCATCGGCGCAAAACAAACCAAAATTACGTCCGCCCCTCAAAACTAAGTCGGCGAACCAAAGTTCGAAAGACGACGACGACGTCTCCTCGTCGATTCGAATCGCTCCGCTCATCCACCGTTATTCTCGTTCATTACACTCTCTCTATCGCTCCGCTCGAAAAAAAAAGTCATAAATCACGGTTCAAGCACCGTTCATATTTGCCCACGAATTTTGTTCACGCCCCAGATCCTCCTGCTCGAACACGAGTGCAACGGAACGAAGAGTGTCAACCTCGTCCACGACTACCGCTGGATCCTCGATCGCGAATACGGCCGATCGAAGGGTACGCGTACATTCCTAGAAAGACGCAGCGCGGAACGATTGAAGAGATCCCTCTCGCGACTCCTCGCAAAGACTTTTTCCTGCAAGAGAAAAGAAAAGAAAAAAAAAGGGGGGGGGTGAAAGGGAGAAAAAGACAAAGGAGATACTCGAGGGGGAGGCGAGTTTCGATCGAAAATCGAAATGTCGGCCCGATCGAGAAGGAGGAAGCATCGTAGGCAAAAGGCCGAAGCGTACTGTACGGCGCTCCAGATCTGCCGTTCTAAATTCATAAGTGCCGAGGATGCAATCGAGTACACGGCGTGCACCGAGTGCGCGCTCATTCGCGTGGCTGCAGTGGCAAGGGAAGGAGCGAACGGTGAGAGACGGCCGCGAAGGAGGGAGGAGGGACCGAGGGAGAGGGAGGTTAGTGAACGCAACTGGACGTCGGTCAGTCACCTCGAACCATATTGCTCCACATCCAGGGAAGATAAAGAGCGGAGGGGCGAAGAGGGGACGTAGTTATGCACCGAGCGCACGCCGCGACCCGAGTTACGTAATTGCGCGAAATTTCACTGCTCGCCACCCCCCAATCCCCGCCGCGCCCCACCCGCGCGCCGCTCGTATTACGCCAATTAGAATCGGGCACGCGGCCTTCGTTCGAGCGAAATAATGAAATTTTGGACGCTAAGCAGCATCGTAGGAAATTACGCTAATCGGGAATTCGATGGCCGACGCGTGGAATCCGCGGCACTTTGGCGGGGAAATGACGATGGAAAATTAGTCGACGGCACGGAGCGATCGTCGGGCGAGAGAAGGTTTATCGCGACCGAAGCGGGGTGCCCGATGCGTGCGGTAGCTCCGAAAAGGGCCAAGAGCGCGTTTCGCGATCGATCGAGCCTCATCGTCCGCCGTCAATGCCGGAACGTCTCGTGCGACATTCGAGGCAAGTCCGCGCGGGCCACGGCTCGCGTGGCGCTATATTTCGCGGGACGGCTATGAATCGCGTGGCGAGAGTGTCGCGAAACAATGAACAATGGCGTGCCGGTGAAAGTTCCCGCGAGAACGCGTATCTGGAAAAGTCGATCGAGGTTGCGCGGGGAGAAAGACTCCCATCGAGATGCGCCGCTTTTCCCCCGGACGACGAACCTGGATGCGCCAAAGAATCTCCTACCTGCACCCACGCGTTTCATCGGGAATGGATATTTTTCCGCGATCGCAAAATAGCATCGTTATCGCGCGTCCGTCGCTCTCGGACACCGCCGTCTCGAGCTTTCCTTCGAGTCCTTCTTCTCGGACGATGAAACTCGAGCGATTCGAATTTAATCCGTAATCGGCAAGCCCGAAACGTCTCGAAAGGAGGAAAGAAGTAAATTCGTACGATTCACGATCGAGCACTTTCGGGCCGACGCTCGTCAAAGGTGAGATCTTCTTCGCTTTCGCGAGGGGCTTTCGACCTAAAGGCGCGATCGATCTCGATCGCGGAGAGAGGAGAGGCACCGATCGCCGGTTCGAAGCGGCTCCCCGGGACCTCGCGGTCCGAAGTTGTACGAAACGCAAGGTCCTTACGTAACGACGAAAGTAGGCAAGCACGAATTTGGTTATTCGGTCAGCGGCGCACGCCGGTAATGTCCAGTTCGACGAGGCGCGAGGCGCGAGGTGCCTATAAGCGAGCGAGGCTCGCGCGCGATTGCGAAGCGTCGTTCGCGAATTCGTCATCGGGCGAGGAAAGCTCGGGCAACGAGCGATGCGCGCTTCCCGAGGTCGAGTCAAACTCGTTCGATCTCGTATGCGCCGTCCAAAGAGCGGTAAACCCAGCGCGCGCCCATCGACGGCCGGCGGTGCGAAGGAAGCGACGCGAGTCGGCGGAATAATTTTCGAGTTCCCGTTAGAAAAATCCAGGATAAAAAATCCCGGCGCGCGCGTCCCATCGAAAAAGGCGAACGGAGCTGCCTAACGCTCCGGACGACGCTTCTCATTCTTCGCGCGTTCTTTCCCGCAATGCACCGGCAAAGCGCGATGCGCCGAGGTCGGTGAACCCGACCTGACCCCCGCTATATCGATGCTAATGCGGGAGCACGCCAACGCAGAGCTCGGGGGGCGCCGATGACCGGCGGCCGCGCTGGGCCGCGCTGGGCCGCGCTGGGCCTCGCGGACCGTTCGAGGTGCAACGGCCCTCGGAAGGGACGCTTCCACCGGCGCAGATCCGCGCGCACGCCCGTCCTTTCCCTCGAACGGGAATAGCCTCCCGGGTAATTTCAGGCGCGCCGATCGGAAACGCCCGTCGTTTGCGCGGACATCGGCCGATTATGCGAGAAGTCGTCCTCGGGCTTGGCCGCGATGCTCGATATTTCCTCGCACGACGCTGGAAAGAAGTCCGAAAGGTTCGAGAAATATTCCACGAAGTACGAGAAGCACGAAGGTGGGAAGAGAAATATCGTATTTTATGCTCCTCGCAAAGAACCCGCGTCGAAGGTCGAAACCGCGCGGCAATTCGAACGCGATATTACGGCCGTGCCACGAAGCGAGCTCGAAGGTGAGCTCGAAGCAAAGTTGGACGCAAAGTGTGCGCGATCGATCGTGAGAAACCAGATCCGCGTCTACGAATGGGCCGGTGCGAGCCACCGCGGGAGGGCGCATCGTCGCAAAATCGGCGATATCCGTCGAGAAGACGCCGGAGAGCGAGGCGTCGTTGCATTCGCGTCTAACGATGCATCGACCTCTCTCCGCGCGCGCGCGCGCGCGCGCGCTCGTGGCACGTACATCGACTAGTGCACCGGCGGATCTACAGTTAGGCGAACCGAATTCGCGACAATGAACGAGGAAGTCAGCCGACCTATTTTTAGAAGCCCAACGAGTAGCCGCGCGTAAATTTAAATGCCCTACCTTCTCGTTTCTCCCGCGTACCGCGGCGTGATTCAGCGACTTTTTGGAACCGGAAATCGACCTTCTATTTTCGTATCGGCCCTCTCGCTCGCGGGTTAACGTCCGTTTAATCGGAAAGACCCACGGTGAGTAATACGCTCTAAGGAAATTCCGCTCGCCCCGCCAGCGCGTTTACCTTCGACCGTCCATTCCGCCTGGAGAAAGATACGAAAGACAAGAGTACTCCGCTTCTCGCCAAATTCCACCTTACGCGATGACATCTGGCCTCGTCGAAGAGAGATGGAGCGCGGTAGAGCGAGGCGATCGGATTTTCAAGCGATCGATGCACGGCCCGCCGTAAGCTCCATCGCAGGACTCTGCCGTTCGGTGGTTCGGCCGAGCGGAGTGCTCGACGATTGGCAAGGGTCGAGCTCCAGCCAGCCAGCCAGCCAGCCAGGCGTTCGGACTCCTTCGAGGAGCCTAGGAGGCCTCGCTCGTGCTCCCGATTCCGGTTAACCGGCTTTCGTCGATCCACCGCCGGCACGATTACCATTCGATCTCGGCAGTACCACCCACGCGATTCGCTCGACTTCTCGTCTAAAGGGCACCTGCCAGCGGGATCCGCGACTCGGATGAAAGCGAGTCTGCCAACCGGAGATAATACGACCGACGTTTCGCATTACGCAAGGCCTTAATGAATACCGAATGAACGGCCCGATAATCGAACAATGGGCCGGTGGTTATACGTAGGATGATATAATAACGGTGCTTTCATCCCGGCCAGTGTGAGACGCGAATTCAATGGATTCATCCGCCGGTCGAACTGCGCGAGGACCGTCCGCCGATCCTCTCCTCCTCGCTCCTGCTCACCGTCTCTCTCCCCCTTTCTCTCTTTCTCTCCTCCCGCTTTTTTCTCCTCCTCCGTCTTCGCGATTGAGTCATAATCCTAAACAAACGGCCCGCTCGCCTTGAACGCCGTGGAAGACACGCGTGCGCGCGACTTCCGTGTGAACGAACAAAATGAAACCGGTAGGAACGGCTCCAAAGCTCAGAAGCGCGCGTTTCCCAACCTTGCCCGACCAGCGGCTGGAAGGCTATTTGGACAAACAATTTCGTAATCTCGCGGCTTCGGGAGAAATTCGTTGGGAGCACTCCGCGTCGCCTCTCGATCCTCTCTCCCAAATTCCGGAGCCAGAGTATAGGGCGTAAGTATCTCGCCAAATATATCGTACATCATACGCCAAATATATAAATATCGTACGAGGAAGGGACGATCCTGGGGGTTTTGGACTCCCTCGAAGGAGACCTCGAAGAGACGGCTTTCCGAAGGTACGCTGGTCGAAGGTAGGACAAATTTTCCCCGAAAACTCGGTGAAAAGTTGGTGCGACGGGGGAGATAAGGTGGACGTATCAATGGAGTTCCTCGGGCCGACGTCTCGCGCGACATTCGGGCAAGCGTGTGTCGACATCGCCGAGCGGTAAGCGGGATCGTGCCGATGGCGTAGTACTGTGTCACGTCGGGTCAAGGGCCTCGTCGCCGGTTGTTGTTGTTCCTCGTCGTGGTCGAAGTACCGGCTCGAAATACCGGGCCAGCGTACGTGCCTCTACCGGGGAATGACGGTGGTCAAGGTCTTCCGAGCCGGAAAGACCATTCGACGATGGTCTCCCTACGATTCGTCTGGGATATTACGTGCCCGGCCCGACTCGGCCACGCTGTCCGGAACGCTGCTCCTCGCACGGAAATCTTTCCTTCCCTCCGCCGCCCCTCCCGCGATCTGGCAAAACACCAAAGCGCTTTGCGCCTATGACGCGCAACGAAGCGATAATGAATATTCAAACGTCGCCTTCCGATGTCTGAGCGGCGTCTGGGGAGTCGATTTGGTCCCTCGATCGAGAAATTCTATCGTCCCACGGGACTCTGCGTTCGCGGACGCGGATGACATCCAATTCGGTTCGGCGTGGCAAACGGCGAACAACGATATCCTGGAAGCGATTCGTCCGAGGAGCGAGCCGTTCGATACGGGATCGCGAGCGTCGACGCGGCAAACCTGAATTCCGCGTTGGCGCGATAAGAAAATATTTCACTTTCGTTCGCGTGCAGGAGCGCGTATCGAAAAGTCGAGTAGGGTAAACGCGAGAGATCCGATAAATATCCCGTAAAACCACGGTGCGGCGCAAGATCCATAAAATACCCCCCTCGACGTTCCGGAGATATCTCGGGCCTCGGGCTGAGCCCGCTCGAGGATCCGGCCGACTCGTAAACCGCGGCTTCCGCCTTATTATGACAGTGTCGTCCATAATTTAGCCAAATCTCGGAGCTACCGCGCCGCTCCTCGATGCAGGCGGCTCCTACGATATATCTTCCGCCGCACCGCTCGTCCTAGGGAGCGGGCATCGACGAGGGCCGACGATAGCGGGTGTCCGTAAATCAAGGGCTCCGCTACGGAGAGGTTGGGCGCGTTCCAGAGGAGGCGAGGTCAAAAATCGGCGGTAGAATTTTTCCGAATGGCCACTACTCCGGCCACGCGACCAACCGAGCTCCCTCCCCCCTCGCGACGTTCACGTACGAGCTCCACGTGGAGCTTCCGACATTCTCGAGGATTTGGCGAGTCTGCCTCGCCGTGGGCGCCGTGTAGGCAGGGGGGTGGGGGGTGGGGCGGGGGCTGTCGCGGGAAAAAAGAGCGTCCTCGCCTCGAGGTGTCACTGACTCCCGTACGTAGGTGATCGACCTCCATAGTCCCCACCTTTGCCGACACGCCGAGAACCTCCGTCCCTTGCCGCCGCCACCTTCTCCTCCTCCTCATCCTCCACCACCTCCTCCTCCTCCTCCTCCTCCTCCTCCTCCTCCTCTTCCTCTTTCTCGTTGGCACTCATGGCCCTCTTTCCTCCGACCGTCTGCAAACGCGTGCGGCACTGACGTAACGCCGGTTATTCAACCTGGTTGGCCAGTGACGAAATGCCAATGCCCACGCTCGACTCCGCTCAAGTTCCCGCTGCCTTTTGCTACCTGCCATTCTTCGAATCGGACGATTTTCGAGATACTTCGCCGTACGAGAAAATCCCCATGGACCTTTGCGCCCGGAACGCACCTTCGCAACGACGAGGAGGATTTTGGACTTTTCGGCCGATCGTCCTCGAGAATTTTGAGAACGGCTATCGGATCATCGACGACGACGACGAATCGTTCGCATCGATCTCGAAAGCGTGTTTCGCCGTGGACCGCGATGCAAAGTTGGGATCGTTCGCGATTAATCGCATCCTTGCCCGCGAGGCCGGCGCCTCGAGAGTCGGCGAGGCGAGAAAGTTTGGCGGCGGCGAGCGTACACCGGGCGTCTAACGTGAATCTAACGCAATATAAACAGAAAAGCGGCGAGGGAGGTGGGCCTAAACCGAAAGTGTTTACTGTTTACCAACCTTACTTTCGGCCGCTCTCCGTCGCGTCATCGTGACCTTGTTAGAAGCAGCATTAGGAGGCGAACGTTTCCGATCGTCTGCGAATTCGGCTCTCAGCCTCCGAGCGGCCACGCGTCTAACGGACGTTTCTAATCGACCGATCATTCATCGGCACTGTTACGCGCGCTGCCCCGCTGATACGAAAATCCAGCAACCCAATTTTGTAACCCGATTACGACGCCTCGGCAGCGATTCTTCGTAACGAGCAAAACTTCGTGACGAGAGCATCTCAGTTCTGGCGTGCGATACATTTTCCAAATAAAGTTCGACCAAAGTTCGTACACGCGCGTTCCTAACGCTATAATCGACGTAACGTAAGGCGTATCGCGCGACGCCGATCCGACGTCGGTACGCGTTGGTGCGTCGAGAACTCGGCGATCTTTCCATGATTTTGAAATGGAATGCATCGACTCACGAAGGAGCGTGCACCGTAACGCATCCCTGTCGGTACGACCGAGCAAGCGGCTTTACCGCATCGACGCGGACGCGACTGGCTAATCTCGAAGATTAGTCTGGGCCGCCTCGGTGACGTAATCGAACGGTCGAGAGATTCGATCGGAGGGGAGGCGGAGGAGGAGGTTTCGCGAAGGGGATCCTGGCACGTGCGTCCTGACCGAGCCGTGGCGCGGTGCCGTTACGTTCGGTGTCCTGGCCCAGGCTCGTCGCCGGTGTACGCGGCTCAAGGATGCGCGGTGCGCGCGCGTGTTCACGCGTGTCACGGGTGTGTAAGGCGTTCGTGTAAGAGGGCAAAAGACGCGCGCGACGCGCTGCACGCCGCGCGGTGAGTGACCTATGGCTCCTCTCATCCCTGCCCTCCGCGAATATTCCGTGTCAACGCACTTGGCCCGCGCGCATGCGCTCCTGCCCTCGCCCTCGCCCTCGCCCTCGCGACGCGCCTGCACGTGCACGTGCGCCCTGATCGGCCGCCTCTCCCGTGAAATTAGGGCCACGCCGCCGTATTACGCGCGGAGAGGGAGCGAGCGAGACCGAGAGCGAGACCGAGAGCGAGAGAGGGAGAGAGGAGAATCGGCCAGCTCGTGGAATACGAAAATAGGCGGAAGCGGCGAATGTAGGGGAGAGGGCGGGAGCGGGGCGTTCGACGACTTATTTTCTCGCTCCTGGAGCCTCGGCCCGGCGTCGTACCCTCCATCGGCCCTTTCGCGGACGTTAGGTTCGACCTGTTTTCCGAATGCACGGTCGACGCGTTTTCTCGGTTAACTTTCGAGGAAAAGAACGATGCACCGCGATCGGGACTTGGAAGGAAATCGTGCGTTATCGACGCCGGAGGAGAATCCTTGGCGGCTCGTGACCGAGGAGGTACCTTCTAGCGCCGGTTTTCTCGTCGATTAGCTTAACGGTGAATTCCTCGACGATCGAGAAGTATCCGCGAGTCTCATCCAGGGCTGTCATTAGCGAGCTCGAGCGGCAACGATGTTTCTCTTGGATCGACGCTACTCGCAAAAGTAGCGTGTCCCGGACGTGACCGTTGCTCGCGAGGGAATCGAACAGAGATCCGGAGAGGGGGCGGGAGGGGCAAGGATCGTACGTTACTGTTACGCGTTTGGGAATCGGATCGAAGCGTGAAATTTGCGCGTCGCATCGCTCGTTAGCGCGTCGCCGGTGGAGCGGCCAGGGGAAGAGGACAAAGAGGAAGGAGAGCGCAAAGGGGAAAGGGAAGAAGAGGAGGGCAAGAGGGGCGAGGAGGCGCGTAGTAGCGCGCGCGCGCGCAAATGGGTCGAGGGGCAACGACCCGTGCAGTATTGGCAAACTCAAATTTTATTAAGGGCGCTACCGCAACGCCGTTCGACGTTACGCGACAGCGGCGTCCACGAACCGACGAGGAGCTTCCCGCGATCGTCCGCTTTAATCGAATTCACGGGCGAAAGCGAGTTTCGAGGATGACCTCTCGCACGGACCGCGACCTATAAATCGGTCTCTATCCTTCTCTCCTTTCGGCCATCGCCGAGACGCTACAAGGGCCCGATCGAAACCTCGATTCGGATCGGCCGCGCATACCTCCGGAAGATACTCGCACGGTGATTCTGCGTGGCTCGAAAATCACGGTAAACCGCAAGAATCGAGGACCAAACGCAAAACCGGCTTTTCTCTTTGACGGAAGCTCGGAATCGTCGCGAACGTAAACCGGTACGTATTGGCGATCGATCGTTGGTCCACGAGCCGAAAGCGGGTAAAGGACGAGCGGATTTTCCTTTCCTTCGGAGATTGTCTCCGATAGACGACGGAAGAGCCAAAGGATCGATCATGGCTACCAGTTGCACCAGCCACACGCGCGCGAATCCGAACGCGACGATCGCTCCGATGCTTGTCGCGCAACATCGATTCGTAAGGCTCGTTTACCGGGGCTTTTAAACGTCGCCTGCCGTTACGTCGTGTGCTCCTCCGTGAACGCGGGCGTTGCGCGGCAGAGGTGTTCGATGAGAGGCGATAGACGCATACCGCGATCGGGCACGATCGAGCTAGTTTCGCAAGGCGTCTCGGTCCAGCGCCGATAGCAAGGCCATCGGGTCGTGGCTATTATTCAGCCCTGCTCCTTCTTCGACGAGGGAAGTACGGTCACCGTTCGTCATCGGCGCCAGCTTGGCCGCGTTCTTCGCGAAATTCGGACGATGTAGCATCGCGGGGCGCAGAGCTAATTTCTCTCGCAAAACGATGCCAGGCTCTTCTACGGCTTCGAAACCTTCGGAGAGCGTTATCGCTCGTTCGGTTCATTTTCGGTAGCGATCGCCAAGATCGTTTTGGTCCGAGACCTACTTCCACGCGTACGTTCAACCACTTTCTTGTATACGTGTCGCGTGGAAAAATCCAGGCATCGGCAACGAGCTCCGAATACCGTCCTACTACAGCGCTATCGGACATTCCAATTTCTTCCTCCGTATCGTCGTAGGATACGGTCGAATCGTGGATCCATCGTTGTCGCGAGGACAAACGAGAGGACGAGCAAAGAGCGGTCGAGGTGGAAAAACACGAGGAGGACCGAAGAAAACGGACAAGGGTTCCGGGAACGCGGTGCGGTGGTTACGCCGCATTGCCGCGATCCGTTGGCGGATATCGTTCCGCAGCGTCCCGGTAATTTCGATCCTCGCATTGGGCGCATTGCGCGGAAAGGGCGGTATTTCGCAAGGAGCGGCAGGATTCTCGCGGAATTTCGGAGGGCCCTCGGTTCCGGCGAGCGGCTAAATCGCGAAAGGCGGAGCGCGCCGCGTGGGCATCGGAGTGGCCCGAACGTCCGTCCGCTCGTCGACGCGCCGGCACCGCTCGACGAGCTGGAAGCGCCGGCTCTAACTCGTGAAAGTAAGAGCCGTCGTTGTGCGCCGGCCTTGATTCGGCCGGGGTTACCGGCCGACATCCAGGACGGCCGAGGCCCGTTTGCCGTTGCTCAACAACGCCTTGGACATGCCCGATCGTAAAAACAGCTGCCTCCGCGAGCCACCGTCGAATTCCGCTCCCGACGCTATTGCTCCCGGACATCTGGGATCCTCGCGGCTCTCCCGCCTTCCAGCGGACGCGATAAAGCGTCCTTCTCGATGAACAATCGTTTTCCATCCTTGGGCGACTAACTCGGCGGCACGAACGTCTCCCGTGCCACGCTCGGATTTTGGCCTCTTCGATAATGCCCGGCCGATAAAAAAAAAAAAAAAGACAAAATACGCGGATTTCGCGGATCGATCAAATTCGCAAGCGGCGCGGTATGCCGGGATGAAATTTATTCGTGCTCGAGATAAAAGGACGACGCGTTACGGGAATGACGTGTATCCGGTAAGGAGCGAAGAATGGGGAATATCGGTCGCGCTCGTAAACGTGGATACTTCAAAGCTGGCGTGCCGATCGCCGAGCGCGGATCGACGAGGGAGATACGGGTTCGAAATCGGGACGTGGGTGTGACGCAACGTGGAAAAGGTGGAGCCGCCGAGGAAGTAAGGCGAGGAGAGTCTCGTAACATTGGCGAGGAAGAAAAACAAGAGGTAAGGGAGATGTCGTCGGGAACGCGAGGTCAGACCTGCTTTCTCCGAGGAGCAGCGGCGGCGGCGGCGGCGGCGGCGGCGGTGGCGGCGGCGGTAGCAGGTAGCAGCGATCGAGAGTAAAAGCTGTCAAGGAGAGAGAAAGAGGCTCGGCCATGGCGGTGGTAGGGGAGAGAAGGCAACGCCAGGGAGAAAGGTGAAAGCACTCTCACCTCGACTCGTAGCCACGAAGATCTTTTCGGTTTTTACATCGCGCTGCCGCGAGAGTCCGTTTAGCCGAGTGCCCCGGGGGGACTCCGTTCCGATTCTATTCCCGCTCGCACTTTTCGATCCCCTCGACGAACCTTTCGAACGAGCATCGCCTCAACGCGAACGCGCACCGCCCGATGCGCCGTGCTCCTCCGTTCGCCTTGACCGCGTATCCCTGTGCCCGATAAACCTCGAGTATCTCCGATGAATCGATACCGCGCAGAAGGGAGGCGGTGGAGAGAGCGAAGAATCCAGCGTCCTCGCGATACGCGGAGGCTGTCGCGCCTAAAGGGCCTCCTCGTTTACCGACTAGTGCCAGGATCGTTGGCGAGGGTGGACGACGAGAGGGGCTCTGGAGCGGGCGTAGACCTCGCGAGCGGTCGTCGCAGCCGCGGAACGACGGCCCTGAGCCTTTGCGAGCAATTGCGAAAGCCTCGGCAGGCAGGCCGCTGGTGGTGCAGGATCGTATCTATTATTACTCGATTTTTTTCGCCGGTCTCATGGCCGCGTAAAGTGTAGCCTTCCATCGGGATCGGGTGTCCGGCTCGCGCCTGGTGTGCCGAGCGGGCACCGGCGCGATTAAAATGGGATTAACGGCGGGAGTCGCCAAGATCGTTTAGAAGTCGGCAGGATTTCGAGACATCCTTGAGACGAGAAGGCACGTTCGTCGAAGAAGAAGGAGCGGCGAGCCTTCTTTGACGGCCGCTCCGTCATCCGTCGCCGAGCTTTCGATTCGATGACTCGCGGATCTAATTCTCAAGAGCGCGATACGATGTCTCGCTGCTCGTATTTCCTATCTCGGTAATACCTCCGATCGTCCGTTTCGTTCGCAAAGCCCGACGCGAATCCTCCAGCGACTCGCCCACCCTCGATTCCCGATGTAGAAATTATTCGAGAAGGGATTCTATCGAGGTCAACGCTCGGTGAAAATCGAAGGGAGAAGAATCCCCGTCGGGTAAATACCTTTATGTAACGGTGCCGCGGTTCTAGTCTGGATAAAGAGAAGTAAACCGTTGCGCAATGGCCCCGTTGCGCGTTTCGGGCAGGCCGCGTTGGGAAATCCGCCGTGCCGTTAAAAATGTGGGCCATCGGCACATTCTTGCTCGACAAAAACACGTACGATGCAGGAACGAATACGGCTCCGAGGCGTCCGCTTGGATTTCTATTCTGGAACGAATCTACGCCTTCGAATCCTACCTTCGATATATCGGTTTTTAATCTTTTCAGACCGGCGCGTTACCGCTCGTCGAAGGGTCTTGAAGATTTATTTTACGCCCAATGCTCCGTACCGTCGACGCAAATTTTCGATCGAGGATTTTGCGGGGAAGGAACGAGATCGTGTGCTATTCGCGACCCCACGCTCTCGAAATGCTACCGAGCCCGATAAACTTATCTCGATGCTCGACGATTAACGTTACCGCCGTACATTTCAGGGTATTTATCGGCGTACATTGGGCCGATACATTTGACGGTAGGAGAAAAATGAAGAGGGGAAGCGCGGAATCTCAAAGGTGCGCGCGCGCGCGCGCGCCATCGTTGGACGAAGCGCCGAAGCCGGCGGCAGGTGCGCGTCGGTTCGCGGACACTAGATGGCAGGTACGTCGAGCGTGTTGCCCGCGGACAATGTCAATGTCAATGTCAACGAGCACGTGAGCCCCGCTCGAGGGAAAATCGATACGCCTCGGTGTCAAAGCTTTTCCCGGAAAAAGAGGGGCTGCGTGCAGGCGCGAAGGGAACCCCGGAAGCCCGAAATTCTTACTGCACGGCCAGTTTTACTCGAAATCCTCCTGGCTCGCGGATCGCCCACCGCCTACGAGGAGTTTCTTCCTCCTTCGAGCGACAGGCCGCCGATCCAAAATTCCTCTTCCTTCTCCTCCATGCCCATCCTTGGCACTTCACCCATCGCGGTACCCGTACCTGGAGTACGACGCGACATCCTATTCTTTGCCATCGACGCTTTACAACGGCCCCTCGCACCCGAGCCCTCCTGTTGCCCGATATCGAGAAGGAGGGCTCGACGAAATTCCGTGGATGGTAGGGGCCGCGTGTTTGGAAGTAGGATGCAAGTACGAGCCGCAAGGCGATTCGGGTGGAGCGAGAGGAACGAGCGCGGAGCCGCAGAGGGATGAACGTGGAACGTAAACACGGACGAAGCCGATGCACCACTCTAGCGGCCGGCGTTTCTCGAAGGAAGAATATCGCTTGCGGGATAACCAAAGGCTTCGTACGGACGGGCGGTATGCGCGGAGAACTATCCTCGGTCCACGGACGAGGTGCAACTAGCCGACATTACTGCGCCTTTCCCAGCGATCATTATATCGGCCCGATCATCTCTCGGCCGATCCTGCGCGGAAGGCGGAAGTGCTGGCGGGCGTATCTGCTCGAAAGGAGTAGTAGCCTCCTCGCCGAAATGGGCGAGGTGCGAAATTGGACCGAGGAGCTCGTCAAATCCGGGGTACTCTTCCAAATCTAAAGACCGATAATCCGCGACGAGGACACCGGGCGGAACGGCGGAAGGGCGCTCGACGCGCCTTCCAGGAACCACCTGTCCCTTGTCGCCGGCAATAGACTCGACGATGGGCGCTCCAAGTTGCCGAAGCACGAGGATGCGGTGGTGATCGAGCAGGGTGATGCGAGGAGGAGGCGAGGAGATTCGAGTACGAGGCTCGGGAGGGCGAACACCGAGGGGTCGGGGACGAACCTTTGAGTCGGCGGTGCGTGGGTATCCTCGCGTCGATGAGCAGGAGGGCCGGGCCCGGGCTCGCGGAGGGCGCGGAGGGCGCGGAGGGCGCGGAGGGAGGAGCGAGGCTCGAGTGGTCGCGCGCGAAGCTCGCTGCCATGGCCGGTCGTGCCGATGACGAGGCGCCGGCAGGCCACTGTCGATGCTCGCCAAAACCAGCGGGCGCCTCCGACGTACCCTCGAGGGTTGATGTCCATCGACGGGGGTCGGGGCTGTGCGGGGCTCGAGCGTTATCGCGCCTGCGCCGGCCCACGCGATTCGCGGCTCGTGCGGGGGATGGAGAGTTTTACGTGCGACGCGCGATATGCCATAAACGGTAGGTCCTGGGCCGATCGATCGCGCCGATCGAAGCCTCCCCTCGCGGAAGGCCGCTTCCGGTTCGGCGAAAGGCACTCTGGCGCGTTTAAAAGTGAACCATCGTGGAATCGAACGATCCGATGCAAAATCGTAGATCGCTTACCGCTCGGAGTGGACTTGACGGCGCTCGAGTCGGGCTTCGTACGGCAAACGTGAACTTACCTGAAAAGGAAAAGATCGTTGAATCGATACGATACGAAGCAACGTTCGAGTAGCGAATCGATCGCGTGATTTTCCATCCGAAAGCAAGCCGAAGTCGACCACGATCGTCCGGCCGAATCCCAGAGATCGCGAAGCGTCGACGACGGCGCAAATTCGCAAATAAAGGGTCGCGCGCTCCTTCGGCTACCCGATCGCGAGCCCGGTTTCGAAAGTGGGAAGGGCCACGAGCGGCACGGCCCGGTCTCGAAAGGGGCCGAGCAACCCTCGCGGGTTAAGCGTGCCCCCTCTACCTCTCGAGTGCCACCCCTCGATCCTCCTGCCTCGAGATTGCCTCGGCCGTTCGAATTTGAAACCCACCATCGTCGTTGCGACGATAACGTTATCGCGCGTAATTCGCGGATCCCGTACCGACCTCCGGACCGCGAATTTCCTGTCGTACCGACCCAGGGCTCGCGATTCGCGAAAGGAAGGTGGCGCCTCGCCGTGGATCAAACGAGAACCGTCTTCCTCGCGTCGTCCGCGAACCTCCGCGAATCAGCGCGTACACCCCCCTTGACCGCGAGTATTAGAACGCCCACTGGGAATACCGTTATCCCGAAAGCTCCCGAATTCCTTCAAAGGTCGTCATCTCGTTTCCGCTCTTGGGAAACGGCCTACCGATCGTGCACGAACTTTGACCTAACCATGAAATCGTGCGCGATTGGATTTCAATGTCGATACGAGAACTCGTTGAAGAGTAACGCTCGTGCGAGGCACGAGAAATTCGAGTATCAAAGTCTCCTTCCGCAAAGGACGATCGCAAAATCGGACGAAGAGATAAATTAGGAAAGCATTGTATATATTTGTATGCATTCAAAATCAGACAGCCGCATTCGGTTGAAAAAAAAAAAGAAAAAAAAAAGAGTCGGGCACATCGGATCGAAAAGCGACAAAGCGCGAATAGGAGGTATCTCGTTAGGAAGGAGAGATGCCGGAGGTCCGGGGGCGCAAATTAGCATCGCGATCGGGAGAAAGAACGTGGCTGCGAGCGAGAAAACTCGGGCGCTCCGTAGCGGTAAGACCGTCCCTGCACCGTACTACGCGCTGGAATAGAATCGGGCGAGCGTGTTGGTGCACCTTGGAAACTCAGCTAGCTACCTACCGGGTCGTTGACCGAGCGGCAAGGAAAGTGGGACGGAGCGAACGCCGCTACGCCGCTCGGCGGCTAATGCGCGCCGAAGGCCTTGAGAGATCACCGACGCATGCGTCCAACCGCACGCCGAAGACCATTACTCGCCGCCTCCTTTCTCCCCGCGCACCCCTGCCTACGCCCGCCTCGATGCCCATCGGAGAAAGATGCGACCGGCTCTCGATCGGCAGCGTCCTTCGACCCTTCCCGACGCCGATCGCGCACCCTTCGCCACTCCTCCACGAGTTCTCGCGTCTCGGACTCTCTCGCCGCCGAGATCCCCTGGAGGAAGACGCGAGGAACGTCCCGAGCTCGCGCACCCCGAACTTGCGTCGCCGCGCGCTTTACGACGCTCGACCGGCGTGGAGGAAACCAATTTTCTCCGCTACGTCCGGAATCCTCCTATTATTTCGTTATTTCGAGCTCGTCCGTATCGCAGCCTTCCCCGTGGCTCGGTTTACCGCGAGAAATTTTGTAGCGGCTCCTTCACGGTCACCCTCGAGATGATTCATAAATTCTTGCGCTCCTTTCCAATCCTTGCATAACGCGCGCTTATCGGCGAGAGATTAACGAGGGCCTTTGCTCCGTGAAATTTACCCGCTGCACGGACAGAGTCCTCGCCGTTTGTCAAAAAGGCGCGTCTACTCGTGTAGCGGCGCGTCGATATTTGCACATCGATTTGCACGAATCGGTAGCGCTTTCTATCCGGTAAAATACTTTCGCTGAAAATCGATAGTGCCGTAGGTTTGACACCGGTATTGCGTTGGAGAGAACAGTCGTAGTTCTCGTTGGTCGGTGCAGGTGTTTCGAGCCCGGTCGCCTCGATCGCATCGTAGGGTCAAACCCGCGGAGAAACCGTTCCCGTACGTACGTCCAGATCTTTCGTCACGACCGCCACGACGCACGAGCGACCGAATTTATATAAGTTTTCGACTTTACATAAGGCGTGCCATAGTTTCCGCAACGTGTCCGACCAACTTAGCCGCGCGACGTAACGGTGTCAACGCACTTTTAATCCGCGACGGTTGAAATTTGCTCGACCTTAAAACCGCGTATCTCCGACTCGGCGTTTACGCTCGGTGCCTGCCATTTAAACCAACCGGAACGTTCCACGACCGATCCGAGAGATGCGAATCATATTTTTCGGGCTTATCGCGATTCCCTCCCTTTCCCGGACTAGCGCGCACACGTCGTACCCCCTTAACTTTCTCGTCCCGCGGTCAAGATCCTACCGATTCCCACGAACGAGCGTCTCAAATTCCGCGTTGAGAGCATTCGTCGATGTCCGAGCAGAGTTACGACTATCCACGGTATCGCTTCGCCAGTGCGGCGGTATTTGGAGGTTGAGAGAGCGATGAAAATACGCGAAGGATGTGGCAAATGGGGCTACGCCGCCGGCGCAAACCTACTTATGTAAACGTTCCGAGCGAGCGTAGAGTCGTAACGAAAGCTGGCCCAAACAAACCCGATTGCGAAAGGAATAACCGGCGGAAGTTTAGCGGATCTGCCGAAGCAAACTGGGCCGTCGACGACGACAACGTGCCCGGTAATGTCGATCGGTGACTCTCGGAAAGTGAAAGCACGCGGCAGCGCGCTGTAAACTTCATGGTTACGAGACGCCTCGGGCCGCGATTCGGTCCACGGATCGCACCTCTTTCGGCCCCTTACGCTTTTCCCCCAACGATTCCCTCCGATTCGATCGCGCCGACCGCCGAAGGTCGTCGGCCCCTTGCATCGACCCAGGGAAGCGAAGCGTCTTGGCCGCTTCAACCGCGGACCTTTAACCGTTCCACGCGCCAACCGCCCTTGCGTTTAGCCCTTTTTACATCTTTCTTACTCCTCGATGGTCGAAGCTTCGCCATTCGGGATACTCTTCGTGATCGCGCATACGCGTACTGTCCACGGCACGAGGCTCGGACGCGGATCCATCGTCGGATGCTCGGACGTACACCCGCCGAAGTCTATCCCGAGAAGGAGCGAAGGCGCAAAGAAAGTCGACCAAAGGTCGATTCGCGAAAGACGGAGGGGACGGCCGAAGGCTCCAAAGTGGCAGGAACTTTGTGCGCGGCGTATGCACGGCGATGCAGCACGCAATCGCGCAGCGGGAGATTACGCAAGGAACGGAAGGCGAAACGAGTGCAGGGATCGAGGGTGTGCGAGTTACGGTCGAGCGAAATGGCAGATCGATCGGCGGATAAGAGCTCGGGCGCAAATAGAGAAAGCTCGTTTGAAACGCGCTATTATTCTTTCTCTTTTTATGCAGCGGCCTATCGCATTTCGCAACGACCGGCTCGGCGTTAATGAAATAGTTGCATAATGCACCGGTTAACGATATTGTCGCGTCAGGTGCCGATACCGGGAACGAGAGATAGATAATCGGGGCATACTTGCGGGACAAGTCACTCGAGCGATCGACGCGCACCGCGCTCGGAAAGCGACGCGCCTCCTCGACGAAGGGGGATCGATTCCTTTATACTTTCACGCTCCCGGTGCGACCGATGTATTTCGATGGACATCGAGAAAGTACCATCGAAGAAACGTCTCGAAGTGCATCGGCGAGTGCGATTCTTCAGGAATATGGGCGAAAACGCCTAACGTTGCGCAATCGTTTATCCCCTCTCTATTTCGCACGTCCAAGACGAGCGTCCGTAAGGATCGAATGGAGCAGCGATCGCGTCACGATCGACGCGACCCGGGAGCGAATTTTCCCCTCCTTTTTCGCGATAACCCTCGGCATACTTTGGGGAGGAAAGCACCGATATGAACCATTCTTCGGGGAGACTTTACCTCGCGCGTAGCCTGGAATGATGGGCGATAGGTGGTGGAGAGCGCCGCGGAGGATCGATGTCGTCGGCGTGCGAAAAGGGAGAACAACGATCTGTCCCGACGGCACAGCCTGACACGGTAAAGAATTCTTCTATTTCGGGGAGGCACGTGTGGGGTGACGGCAGGCAAGAGTGCAGGCCCGACGCGGACGTTTCCAGAACGCATGCACGATTCTCGGAATTTCCCGCGCCTCCGTAAATGTGCCCGAGGAAAAAATAGATTTCCACGCTGACCCGCCCGGTCGAAGATTAACGCGCCTAAGGACGTATTTGGCGCGCGTTTGCACGCGGAACTCTTGGCGCGAAGAAAAAGTTTGCTCGTTTTAGGCACGGGGCGTACCTCTACTGCTCTCTAAAAGTCTTCGGAAACTTGAGCGTTCGCGGAGATCGCTATCGTATCCCACGATATACTCTTCGTTATTGATTTATCGCGTTCTTTCAAAAATGTAACCGGGTTATTGAACGGCTCGTACGATATTCGTCGAGCGAATAGCACGGGCGTATTTTGTAGCGTTGATAGGCTACTCGACAGATTTCATTCGAAATTAATTCGATCGCCCCGCTTTGCGGAATGAGGAAAAGACGTGGATAAATCCACGTTCCGATTCGTAATCGCAGCTTCCATCGGGTCCTCGGCTTCCGAAAAGTCACGCTGCGCATCGTGAGCGGTGTAATTCGACGGATCGATGTTACGAAAACGCATAAACAGGAGGGTGCGGAAGGGTGTTAGGCGCGGGGGTGAGAGGACGTAGCTGGAGTGGCGGAGGGTGGGCACGCGGGATCTGTGCCGCGGTTGACCGGGTTAGGGATCGCGGAGAGTTCGTTGGCCTGGCGACACGACACGACACGACACGACACGACGCGACACGACACGGCACGACACGGCACGACACGGCACGACACGACACGGCGCGACGCGGGGCAGTCGGCGGGGGTTGCAAAGTGGGAAGAGGGAGGAAGGGAAAGGGAATCGAGGTGGGGTGGGCCCTGATTTCTCGGCCGTCAGGCACGTGGACCAAGGGAAACGAGGTGGCCTACCCCGGTGGGAGCGAAACGACAGCCCCGGGAAAGCGGAGGGTGTCTCGAGTCGTTAAACGGAAGCAAACGCGTCCTCCAAACCTACTCCGCGAATAAGGCTAGTACATCGACATAATTTACTTCGCAAACAATTTTTTTTTTCGCCTTCCCGCATAAAGCGCGTCGCGTCCGGTAAAATTGGTCAAGGAGATTTAACGTTGATGTAACGTTTTTTTCGCGCGCTGCATTACGCTGCGCGTCGTAAAATTTCTACATCGTACCTTTACGGTGTGCGGATAAATACAGATCGATTTGCGTTAGGCCGCGAACCAGCGAACATTCCAACGGGGCGCGGTATCGGTCGTTTTTCTTGGAAAAAGCAAAACGATTCCACCACGAATATATCGCGAAGGACGAAATTTGAATAAAGACTTTAAGAAAGAGGGCCGCGACTTAGATTCGGGATATAGATCGAAATACAGGATCGACGAGAGAATAAATTTCCAAAAGGCCTCTCTTCGAGGAGCGGAGATAAAGAGCCGCCAAGGGTCGAGGCGAGGGAGTATGGGCAGGTATCGAGGGCGGGGGAAGGCGATGTCCGGGTATGCACGGCAGAGAAGCGCAGAGGGTTGACTTTCGATCGTGGAGCGAGTGGCGCACCGACGGGTTTATTTATAGAGAATCGATGGTAAGTCTATCCGCGCGTTGCTCGATCAACGGCATCGCGAGTTATCGCGCAATAGTCGCGCGACGCGAGGAGAGGTAACGAGATGCAATGAGAGCCGCTTAAAATATGCAAAGGGTGCAACGGCTTCTCGGCCGATTTGCGAATGCGAGGAGTTGGTCGCGGATCGGCGCCCGTGTCCTTCGGAGCCGGAATCCGTGGCAAGTGGTTCATCGACATCGAACGAGGATAATCGCTCCGTACACACGCCTTCGTAGCGCCGCCTCTGGACGCTATCGTGATTCGCTATTTTTTTCCCTTCTACCGTGCTCGATGGTGATCGACTACTCGCGCGTCATACCCGATCGCACCGAGATACGCTCCTTTTTTTCCTTCACCACCGAGCCGGATAAGTCGGCGTCGATAGGCCGCGAGAACCGAGGAGCGGGCCGATCTATGGAAGCGTCGGTTCTCGTCGAATAGAATCACGCTCGAAAATAGTGTCGCGTCTCCTTTTCCGAGTGGCTTCCGGCTCGGAGCTTCGAAACGCTTCGGACGATCGCTCTCGCGATGGATTATCACGGGACGTTTCTCGTAGCGGCATCGAACTACCCCGCGAGGTAAGGCTCGACGATGAGCAAGGGTAAGTTCGTTAGGGCGAAGTTCCGTTCCGCGACTCGAGTCGCGGAATCGCGGTCGCTCTCAAAGGCGGGCAAGTATGGGAAGGAAGACCGCGGGGAAAAGCCGCGCCACAAAGTATCATCGCGATTACATCGGCATAGAAAGTAAATTAACGAGCGCGCCGTACGTGAAAGTTGTGCCATTTCGCACACTTTCCACGGCGAGTGCGTTAAACTCCCCCCGAAACGGACGAAACGTATGTAACTCTGCTCGGTGCAAAGCCGAGGCGGTGTTTTGCGCAACAACGTGCTTTTGAGCCTGCTTCGAGCTAGCTCGTCCATCTCATTATCGCTATCGATCGTGGCGTTAACGCGATTGCACGACGACGGAGGTACGCGAAATTTAGCGAGGATTTGTCTCCGAATATTTTGTCGGCTATCCCGATAACTCGGGAAAAAAAGACGCCGAATACGAGGCGCTGCAAAAAATCAATTTCGTACATCGCGTAAAATATTATCGAAACGTTACGTCGGGTTATTAAAAGTCAACAACGTTCCGCGAGAACGGAAGAAAGCTTCGATATCTTTCGACCTAATTCCTCCAGCCGACTCCTCGAAATAGTTTCCTCCACGATGAGAGAGCGATGTCGCGTCGAAGCGAGGAGGATGGACGACGATCGCGGAAGAACCGCCAATCGGAGGAACCGCCTTAATCGCGATTAAGTCGCCTTTCAAGGCCACCGTCGGTCGTTTATTTTACGACTCGAAGTTCGTTGACCTCGATAATGTTATCAGATCGTCGGCACGCGTCATTCATAGCCAGCGCGGAGCGTTATCTCCGCGGACCGGTTCTAATACTGGCCCAGAAAAGACGCGGCCGCGAGAATAATCGGGCGTCGGGCGGCGATATCGATGGAAGCTCTCGAGCACTTTCCTCGGCGAGGTTACCGATTTATGGCCAAGTTCTCTTTTATCGCCGGCCTTACCTTAGCGGTAAAAAGAAAAAAAAAAAAATAAAGCAACGAGTCGTAGTCTTGGCCGAACCCTAACCGTACATAAAAAGGCAAAGGGTTCGCGTCCACGATGTCGCGAGGCGATGTCATCGTGTAAAAAGGCTAAAACTGGCATGCGGCTAAACCGGTAACGGCTTTAAAAACTCTGGCCGCGGCTTTTCCACCGAGTCGCAAAGTCAATTTCTTTCGGAGCTAATCCTTTCGCCAACAGGCCGGTCGTTCGGAGTACCCCTCGTAAACGCGTAAAGACCGAAAGGATTAGAGACTCTGACCCTCCCTCCCTCCCCCCGCCGCCCTTTATACCTCGAAACGTGCTACGTAGGTCGTCGCGCAGTCGGTCAGCCGGATTAGGAAAGATTCACTGGCCGGAAAGAGGTGGTAAAACGTTGCGCCCCTTTGGTCCTCTTCCTTTCGATGCGGACGAGTCCGTTATTAACGAAAAAAGGCGGGTTTTTTTCCATGCCAAGGCCCGGCGTTTTAAAC
This sequence comes from Ampulex compressa, assembly GCA_038496175.1. NCBI lineage: Eukaryota > Metazoa > Arthropoda > Insecta > Hymenoptera > Ampulicidae > Ampulex > Ampulex compressa. Next base: position 74,002 of record JBCFXI010001125.1, read on the forward strand.
CGATTCTGGACAGCGAATCGATACGTCACCGAAACACGGACTCTTTACTCACGGCGGACAAACTTCTCTGTCCGGCGCACGTTTGTCTCTGTCTCTCTCTCTCTCTCTCTCTCTCTCTCTCTCTCTCTCTCTCTCTCTATA
>JBCFXI010001126.1:0-74094 GCA_038496175.1 Ampulex compressa
TATATATATAATATGTATATCATTATATTACAACGATCTATTGAATATATGATCCATATTATGGATTTATTCAAATTTCTCCTTCACTTATATCTTTTTTATAGATGTTTTTATAGATGATTACTATTAAATATATGATCCATATTATGGATTCATTCAAATTTCTCCTCGACTTATATTTTTTTTATACATGCATATGGTGTTCTAAATATATCCCAACAGTGGTAGATCCAACCTTACACCCATATCATCGAACAAACAAAACCTAACAAGAAGACGATAACACTGCTCGTTCATTCAATCCTCTAATGTATCCTTCAACTAGGAAAACCCGATTCCTCTCGAGAACGCGAGGAGCGCCGCGTATTTATACCAAGACGATTAAAGCCTGTCAGGTTGATTCAGGGATACCAGTGTGTCAGTCCTAAAAGCATACGCGCAATCCAAACTTTTTGCATGCAGGGAGCGTCGCGCGGAAGCGAAAAATGACACGGGCCGCGCTTAATGAGGATTAACGAGGAGTTTAGTCTCGAAACTCGCTGATCGGCCGCAGCTTCGAATCGTCCAAACGGGGCGCAAGGTCGTGCGCTAATTAAGGAAAAAGGCCGTCTGCGGGAGAGCTGAGAAGGTTGGCGGCCATCGGGAAAAGGCACGCGGCGTGGTGATAAATTTTGGTCGGAACGAGAGGAGGAAGGAGGGAGGAAAATGCGGGAAAAAGGGAAAGCGGGAGGCGATAAAGCACGGCTAGCCACTTTTGCCAGAGGCCACGAGGAAAATTGGCGCGCCGGTCACGGGATCGTCTTCCGCGTCGTAAAAGTTTCGAACTTCTCACCTCGCGTTACGTTTAATTAATGCCGCGCCAGGCTGAGGGAGGCGCTTTAACTTTCGACGGGCTTACGCGCCCTTACTCGCCAAATAAAATCCACGGCCCGTCGGGCGTTGAAAGTGTCGCGACGATTTTTAATTGGCCCGTGAAAAGGCTTAAGCGAGTGTTCCATCGAGGAAATGGCGCGATCGAGTTTTTAAAGAACGCTCCACGCTTTGCACTCGCGCGTCGAGTGACGGTTCAAATACTTGGGGAAATAGTTTGGCGTTGTTCGAAGCTCGACTAACGATTCGAATGGATTATATAGTGAAATGGTAGGTGTACAAAAAAAAAAAAATGCCAAATGGAAAGGATTAAGGGTTTTGCACTTGAAGCTTATCGATAATATAAAAATGTTGTTCGACGCAAAGTCCTTCTCTCGTTGAGCAAATATTATAGTATATATGCAATAATAAGTGAACGTGGAGCGATATAAATTGACATAAAGTGACGCAAATGCTTATTTATCGTAATCAATATTTATACGTACACACACACACACTGTACACGTGAATTCATCCATAATCGTTATACATATTCATGAAATAATATGTGGGAGCGATAGTTGCAACGGGACGATTAATCGCATCAGTCATCGTTTGAAGAGTTTGCGAATATACTCCTTGCCCGAAATGTAATATTCGAGAATGCTTCTTCGATAAAAAGGGAGAAAAAAAAGCTTGACTTCCAAGAGGGCGAATTTAAAGTGCAAAGGGGCTGATATTGAAGTGTAAAAGGGCGAATTCGTAGTGAAAAACCTGTATCGAAGGAGAGTGGAAGTTGCGAGTAGGAGTTTCCCCTTCCGCCACAGAGGCGAGTCTAACTTTATCGCCACGTGTGTGCGCGGTTTGGCAAGCTACTCTAGCACTCCCGTAAAGCTTTCCCTCTCAGAGGCCGTAATCGCTCATTTAACGCCACACACCTGCCACGTCCGTGGATTCATTCTTCGCGACGTCCGGATAAACACTCGTTTTAGCGAAATTCCCTCTATAAATATTTGATCGTAAGCTTTTACCTCGAATCTAGCACGCTAGGTTTTCGACACTTTTGCTCACCGCCGTTAGAAGAAGTCAGTGCCAAAAATTTGTATAAACACTAAAATAATATCCTTCTTTTACTCCAACGTGTCTGATCATTCTTGTTTCAACATTGCTCTTTTTTTTCATTAGGCCTAGGAGCTACTGTTTTTGCACTTTAGATCCGTATAATTAAAAGTGTATCTTTTAAAAATATCTTCCGTCTATTACTCACAGATTGATTAAATGCATTTCACTCTAGTCTTTTTTTTTTATAGAGGGAGGGAGGGAGAGTTTTACAATGTATTCAGCAGAGATGCGTCGGGTGAGAGGTACTCGTGTTTTATTGTTGGATTTCGCGGTTCGATTTATTTTTTCCGTGCTTGATACGCGAATTATTATTGTTCGGAGTTAACAGAATGTTATGCTTTGTCTTCCTGTGTTATCGCTTTCCGTTCCAGGCTATTACATCGCGGATAGAATACGGGCAAATGTCAAGGAGATGCGTCGAGCACCGCGCCGATGTAATCGAGTAGAGCTTGACCCTAGCGCGGTTTTGTACAGCGTGAAAATCCTTGTTTACTTGCATCGAGCTGCATTCGACGCGATCAGTTTTCTACTACCCCTTTCCTTCCTCTCCTGCCTCCATCTGTTTCGATTCGGGGCCAGCGTATCCAATATCGCGTGTATCGCTCTTCCCCACCAAAATGGAGAGGAAGATTGCAGGGAATACTATCGCAGTGCGTTTGTATAAATTCGTACAAAAGCGCAAAAGCAAATAAATATCGGGTTCCAAGAGCAGGCATGGTTTTCAATTTGTCAGAATTCACATTCTCCCCTTGTCATTTGTCTCGAGTATTTGGCGCCGTTTATTAACGTCGTTTAATCCAAGGCTTCAAGGAGATCGGCCGATGGAAAAATGGGGAGACGATAGCGCGGTGCAGCTCTGATGGTTCCTTTCACGAGGATCGATTTTACCAAACCAAAGCTGCCGCCACCCACGAGGTCTTCAATGCTCGTGCAAAAAGGGCTTTAGAAATGTTTCAACGTATCGCCCTCTTATCGCTGGGCCCCTCTTTAGTATCTGGCGTCTCTTGTCTACGCGCATTCGGTAATCAAAAAAGTTGCTCCAATTTTTTTTTTCCTTTTTTTTTCCTACTCTTCGAGGTAATAATGAAAACGCAGTCACTTCTATGGTCGCGATACTCGATTTCAAACGACGCGGAAAATTTGCACGTTTTCTTCACACTTTCCTCGATACTTCTCTCAGCCATTCGTTAATAAAAACTCGGCGTTTTCGAGAACTTTTACGTTTTTCCCAAATTTTTCGCAATACATCTCCCGCCTCTTCGTTAAAATTCTGCTTTTCCCTCGTCCCAAAGGCCTTTACAATCCTGGCGTGCAAGTAATATAGGGAAAAAAGTGGGCCTGCAAATGGCAAAACCAAACGAGGTACCTGGTGAACCGAGGTATGTCGTTCAGCTGCCAAAATCTGATAAATCTACGCGACGCACAAGCGGTGTTTTAACAAATTTCAATGCCCCTCCGGTCCACGGCTCGATGGCGCTTTAAATTCCTCTGATCGAACCGGATTTTTTTTAACAAAATTCCTACAATTATATGGCACCCCTTCGATAGGATTCTAAGCGTCTTCATTATGCCCCACGACATTCGTCTCTTCATAAACAATTTAAACACGTTCAGAAGTATATATAATACAATGAAACAAAATAATAATATAATGAAAAATACAATAAAAAACAAGGCAAGAAAAGAAAATAATAATACAATGAAAAATACAATGAAATACAAAGGAAGAAAGTCGAATCAACGACAAAACTACGAGGATTTTAACGCAACATAAGTAGTTGTATTTTTTTTTATTCGCCTGGCTTATCCTAGAATTCACAGCAAACTGTTTATCTCAGTAGCACCGCGCGACTTTAATATAAAGTCGCGCTCCAAGGTCACGCATTTCGTCTTCGCACCGCGGTTTACGCACCTTCCAACTTCTCCATTTCCAACGATGCACGCGGTTCAAAGTGGAGTACAATCGTTCCACTGCTCCTTGGATAATTAACGTGCTTTCCCCCAAGGGAGGGGGAGGGGCATCATTGTTCTAGGGCGGTAATCATTACGCATATAAATGAGGAGCGGCTGAGTGCTGCGCTAAGCAATTGCAATGGGCGGCGGTTTCAGGAAAGATTAGTGACCATTATTTACGGGCTGGAAATGCGTCATTACAACCGGCGATTTATCCAGACGAATTCCATTTGCGGACGGGACGGCAGTCGCTTCTGGAAAGCCGATTGCTCGTCGCTTCCTCCTTCTTTCGCTGTTCCTAAGCTGTTACCCTAAAACTGGCTCCTCCAATGGCCGCGGCCATTTCGCCGTGACTCGGGGGAGCAAAAAATTGAAACGAACGTCTGCACTGCGCAGAATACCGGTAATTACACTTGGAACTGTACGTGTATGGAATAGAAGGCCTGTGGCGCCTAAGGGAACGGCACCGTGGGTACATAAGGGACCAAACTTAGAACGAGGTGTACTAACCGTTTGAACGTGGCGAGACAGAAAGTGTCTCACCATTTTGATAATTATACAAGTGTATATAGCGGGAGGTTTTTCTTTTGATCTTGGCATATCAACCAATTAAAGTGCAGTAAAATATCGATTACCAGAAATTAACAATATTGAATCGTTCAGACTTATTTTGGTCAAAATCTATCTATCCGCGTTTCTTGAATAAAATTATAGGCAGGTCTGAAGGAGATAATTTAAATAAAAGCACGGCGACTGGTAATATATTTGATCGATTTTACTTCGTGTAATAACTCAAATATAAGTTATAAAAATGTAACTTGAACTGAGGTGTACTAACCGTTTGAATATGGCGAGATAAAAAGTGTCTCACCATTTTGATAATTATACAAGTGTATATAGCGGGAGGTTTTTCTTTTGATCTTGGCATATTAACCAATTAAAGTGCAGTAAAATATCGATTACCAGAAATTAACAATATTGAATCGTTTAGACTTATTTTGGTCAAAATCTATCTATCCGCGTTTCTTGAATAAAATTATAGGCAGGTCTGAAGGAGATAATTTAAATAAAAGCACGGCGACTGGTAATATATTTGATCGATTTTACTTCGTCATATTAATCTTCTAAATACAACTTCCGTACAATCGAGATCTTTCTTCATTTTGGAATCTCGTGTCGCAAAGTTTCAACGCTAAACCTAGCATCCACTTCCCTGCCTTATTTAGGCGCACTAAATACATTCATAAAGTAAAAGAGGACCAAGGAAAAGTGTCGATAGATTAATATATCCCTGCAAATGCTACAACAATATTACGTAAGGTCCCAGAACATATCCCGAGGTTCTATAATTTTTCAAAGAAACGACTGAGCTGTCGTTTTGAGCAATCAGGTAGGTTTACCGTTAATAGGCGCACGGTGTCGCTGGCATTGTCGGTTAATTTCAGCATCATTGTTTAGCTCAATCGAGCGAGCAATACGTCCAGATTTGTATTTGTCGGAAATTCATCGAGACAATTAATCCCAACTCCGGTCCTCAGGTTCATTCGTCTTTTGTTTCCGCTTCCAGCGAATTAAAAGCTCCGCACGGTTATGCAAGATAACAGTTTACGGTTCAGGCGATATCGAATCGGAGTTATTAAAACGTTAATTAAACGATGTAGCCTCACCAGGCGTGCTTAAAGCACACGTCGATTCCAACGCCGAACGAATATCCGCTTTGAAAGCGAGAAAAATGGAGGGAAGGCGCTCGCATCTGTTGGCAATTTCTCTCCACTCTGCATGTTCCGCTCGCGGACCGAGCTTCGGATAATTGTGCCATAACTTGTCGGGAATTATTAACAGTCCGATTAATGCGAGCTAGTAAGGCCTCCGGTGCCCGGCGAAATTTATATCGCGCACATTATTTTTCCTCGCCGCCAAAACGATCGGCAGGATTATTACCTAATTTATTCCGTACACTATAACATCCGCTTTATTGTGCGCTCGAGCGTAAATCCCTTCCCCCTCCCCCCAACAAATTGTGTTCCTTCCGTTTTCGTATCCACGGACGATTTCTGGCGCACAATGAGATTTTATCGTTACGACGCCTTGTAATGGATATGTAAGGGCAGCCGAGAGGGATGGAGTAATGAGAGAGACGGATGGCATATGGAGGGCGTGGATACGAGTTGCGATAAACAGTCTCCTTCCTTTTGTTTTATTGTAACACGTAGTATGTGTGACATTATTATTGTAATGAGTCAAGTAGTGAATATGATTTTAGTTGGCGATCAGTGTTGTGTTTTCTGTGTGTGCCTCCTTGTTCTTATTTCATTCTGATATCGTCTTCTTTTTAGAATCTTACATACTATTCTTAGGATCCTAACTTTCTGCTCGCGCCTTTGGTATTCGAGTACTGCTTCCACGATCGAGCATTTCTTTTCCACAAGGATTCCTCGCCACTTATCGGTTAGCAGCCTTTGTACGTATGTATATACAGGGTGAGGCCATTTATAGTGTCGTGGGTATTTTGCTCAAAAACAAAGGGAAAATTCAAACATTTTTTAATACAAAATTTGCAATATTTATAAGGGGACATAAGATAGTGACCTTAACTCGTGTTTAAAATGGCACTCTCAATGTTATTTCAAAGTCAAATCACTTTTTTTAATGGAAAGGAGTATTTTCTTCTATGAAAATAAGTAATAAATGGAAATAAGTAAGGAAATAAATAGTAATGAAAATAAATAATAAATGGAAAGAGTATTCAATTTTGGGTATAAATGTTTTTATACGTTTATCTGCTAGGGTTGATAGGTGATGTGATATTAGACAAATAAGGCACCAAATGATTGTTGCACACTTTAACTACTCCTTCTCTCTTTTATTCTGTTATTGTTATTGTACGAAGAAAATTTATATATATAGATATATAGATATATATATATATATATAGTATTTTGTAGCATACTACAAATAAATATATACAAACACTGCATTCCACAATTCGCTCAACTCTTACAGACACCATTGCAAGACCTGAGTGTCTCATAACGAGAATGATCGCAAGGATTAAAACCTCTTGTAACACGATTTCTAATGCTAATATCGGTTCAAAGAGCGTCGTAACGAGGATGATGGAGGCATTACGAAAGCCTGTAACGTTATTACCGCATTACTACGACATCGAGGGGCGGCGCGCGATTCTTAATCGCGAAAACGAGCGTGTTTATCCGCGACTGTACATTATCTACAACGGGTTAACGGTCCTCGTGAATTATGACGGGGCATAATGCTTATCGAATTTATAAACCAACCGTAGCACGTACACGTAGCACCTCTCGGCATCGAGTCGAATGGATTAGAATCGAAGTACGTATTTTGGGTGTGCACGCGAACGGGAAATTAGCTTTGTCGTGGTGTGCGACGTTAACTTTGAGGCGTTTTATTCCACCCCCTCCTCTCGTTTGTCGTCCTTTTCTCTATTCCCGAATCCAGGAAGGAAGGGGACACTGCGAGTGCACACTGCCCTCGCGTATAGCTCCGTTAAATTGCTTTGGCGCAAAAACTTTTCTGCAAGGTGCATCAGCCGGAATGCGCTTTGTCGAAACGACCGTCCGATGAGATTCAGTAGGGATTCGAGATGCGTGTCGAGATGCGACTCGTTTAGATTCAAATTGGATGCACTATGCACGGAGTACGTTGTTGCACTTTCTGTATAATACTTTCCATGGTTATAATGGGTATTCGAAAATTCATGGAAGATTTGAAAATTTCAACGAAAGAGAGTGGTGTATATGATAACAGAGTTGTGAAGGCCTTTGCGAGTATAAGTTTTATAGATCATTTGTAGATAGTTTTATAAATGATTTAATGAGTACAATTTTTAATTATAAACCAGTGTTTTGTATCAGAATTACCTTCCGCGTGAATTTTGGGGCACCTCGTACGTTCTATATAATATTTTCTGTGGTAGAAGTAATGAATCGTTTGAATGAAGCTGAAAGCAGACAGCAAGGTATTCTGAGCTGTGCACGGCTACATCCGCGATGTGTGGTCGAGTTTATGGTTGAGCGCTCATTCTCGAAGCTCAAATGGAAGATCGCGAAAGGGTCAGTAATTTGAAGTAGGAGCCGAAGTTAGCACCGTGGCACGGATTTTAATGAATTTGCCGAGTAACTGTAATGGATATCTCGCGAACGTGTTTATTCTTTTTATCAAAGTAATCTATCCGGGAATTCGGATAACTTCCCAGGCGCAATTCCAAAGTTCGAATCGTAAATTTTTGTTCCTCCAAACGAGGCAGCATTGATTCGAAGCTACGCTCGGATGAGTCTCATTGTATAGGCGCACTTCCAGAGTGGCTGCACGTCCTCGCGAAATGCAATCTTGGAGTTCCAGTTTCCTATTTAACGACCAGGCAGTCCTCGAGTTCCGCAAATGCGCCTCCACCACTTTTCGCGGTTCCTTCTCGAAACATCCAGGGAAGTCTTTTCGAAAGCTTTGTGACAGCTCGGATCGTCGGTTATGGAGCTTCGATCCTTACGTCGTGAAGTAATCCTCGAAACGCGATTTCCTCATCGCCAGCTTCATTATTACGAAAGTCGATGGAAAATTCTTCTTGCGCAGGAGAAAATCTGAGACTCGAAAACCGGAGTCTTTTTTGTTCGTTATACAGCAATTCTTCAAACGCGTCCACATAATTCGAACAAATATCGCATCCACGCGAATCCGCAACCTGGATTAATGGGAGGAATTTTTATGGAGGATTATAAATTGGACCCCAGAATAAGGTCAAGAGATATTTTATAATCGTACGTATCTGTTGGATCATTTGTCCGCTGAATAATTGTTCCAGGAAAGGCATTATAAGGATACAGCTGATGTATATCATAATTTTCTCGATACGCCATTAAGGGGAATGATAAAGCGTTTATTTTTTCTTTAAACGGGTAACTCTGATGCAGTTACTGTGCACCTCGATTAATTTTAATCGACACTTTGCCTACAGCTTCATCGGATAGTCTAATTATAACTTATCAGGTTTGGTAAGCTAGGATTTCCAGCGGTGATTTTCGTTCAAATCAATTTTTACTTTTACTTTTATTTTATATATTTTAATTTTAATTTATTTAATTTTTATATATTTAATTGAATTTAATTATATATATAATAAAAGTAAAAGCAGAAATTTATTTGAACAAAAATCACCACTGAAAATCCTAGCTCACCAAACAAATATATGTATATATAAGTAATAAAACACCAAAATAATATATATATAAATTATAATATATATAAATTTCATAAACTTTAAATTTCACAAATTATAATATATATAAATAAAACACCAAAATAATATATATATAAATTTTTATAATATATATAATAACAAAATATAATATATATAAATTTCGAATTACACCAACAAACTTTCCCGAACTCTGTCAACCAGCCGAGCCTGATTTCTTACGGGTCTCTTCTATGCTTAATTAATGAACGGAGTTTGCACTTTGGTCGATGCCGTGGGCGTCGTACATTGAAGAGAGCGCCGTTAACGCCACCTTCAACCCGCTTTTATATTTATACGTTTCATTAAAACCGCATTAACGAGCGTATCGCCCTGGGAGATATAACGTGGGGCTTTGAAGCGATTTTTTCCCCTCCTTTTAATGAAAAGTGCACATATTTGAGAGCTGCGATGGGTTGGCAAGTTATTCGGAGCCAAAGGCGGAAGAATCGTGCAGGTGACAGGACTTAGTTCCTCTAACATGGGAAGCGCGTATCGTGTATTCGTATAATTGTAATAACATTTTGTAATTCGCCATTGAAATTTCTCGACATTTGTTACTTTGCTATTGATATCCATGTATCGTGCCTATCAATTAAAACCAACATGATTGCAAATCGAACGGAATATTTTTAACGGAGAGTTCGTTAATTAAAGCGTAGTGGCTCGATGAATATTTTGCAGCTCGTTCTTGTGTTTAACGAGGTATTACACCTATTACAAGGTAACGCGTTTCATTTTTTCATTTCCCTCGACAGTATTGTGCCTTCAATGGGAAGGTTTTTGAACGAAGCCCAGTTTTTCGCAATTAAATATTGTTAAAGCTCGATTTCCTGCGAACGGCCGGTTCCGCGAGAACGTTCCGATGCATCGCACAGTATTTGACATATGCTTGTTGACAATTCTCCTCCCGCTGTAAATTATCGTGGCTACTTCTGTGGATATCTAGCTGCACATATCGCTGCACACACCGGAAGATGAAACTCCCATCGATCATTGGCAAACAACAGTCCTACGATATTAATCAAACATCCCATCCCAGAACAAATAGACGGATTTGTACCGTGAAACAGTACAAGAGCGGTACGGTGAAGCGCCATATTATCGTAGCGTTTCTACGCGATACACATTTAATACACGGTACAAAATTGGGCGCTTAAATACAATCCTATCAGGTTTCTTAGCCCGACAAAAACCGCGCACTGCCGTCACTGAAACCGATTAATTGCATCAGGTTAATATTCCTAAAAAGCTATAATACCTAATAGTCGTGGAAATATTAACAGCAAGTATTTTTATGAAGGAAAAAATATTTAGCTTCCACGAAGTACCCTCGACAAATCGCGCCAATGTAAATGCGAATTTACGCGCAGGAAGGACTTTTGATTTAACATATTCCACTTGAGGAGCATAAATCATTCATGCGACGCTGCACTCGGGGGAATTTGTAAAAATTACAGTCAGCCTCTTGCGCGAGGTGTTGCTCGCACGCTCACACGTGCATTTCAATCGCGATGCCCAGAGGCGGCCGAAGAAGTGGCTGATGGAATAATCCGCGGATCGTTGTCTCGAATCGCAATAGCGTTGCGCCAGATCATCCGAATTATTCCTTCTCGACGATGCGCTGTGCCTGCGCAACGAAAGGAGGACTCGAGGCTCTTCGATAAACGCTTTTCCTGCCTCCTCTCCCTTTTTTCTCGCCATCGGCTCGAGGCGAGTGCCGCCTGAAAATTTGATGGCGACACGCGCTGAATCCGCTGCTGGATTGTTTTGTAATTCTTACCTGAAAGGTGGGAATACCTTGGCGCTGCATGTTTCATAGGGCGCCGCCTTTGACTGGCGCTTTAACCTTGCGGCTAATGCGCTCGCACTGTGGGCCGTGCGATAAATATTCCCTCTGGCGTAATCTCGCCATCGTGATTCCGCGGCTGATGGTTCTGACACCATCGTCGTGTGCTTGGAACTTTGCTTACTTCGATGAGAATAGACGTTTCTTCTCCTTTTTTTTCCAATTTTTTGTTCATTTTTTTAATCCTAGCTGAGGTTGCTTAGGTTGGATCGTAGTTACGTGGCTTAGCTGGAAAGGATTTTAGATAAGTTGCTGATATCCAGGTGTATTTTTATTGAAATAAGTTGAAACTCCAGTGCTATTTGATTTATCAACTGGATCCGCTATGTCTAGTTTTCCAAGATATTTATCTAAGGTTCATACGAGAAAGCTGGAGAATCTAAATTGATTGATGGATGAAGAGACTTTTTGTGGAAATGCGATACAATATGATTATGTTTAAATCATGAGTGATTCATATTGAGTCGAGAATTTTCATTCGCTCGTATATCGTGATATTATTGGTACCAGTAATTAAATGTGACTTCTTATGTGCGAACTTTATAAACGTGATATTAATTTGAGTCTTAATTGAATTTATCATTTATACAGCTGTTACATTCGGGTCACACGCCGTGTGGTGATGTAACACGCACACCCAGTGGACATCGAGGTGCTCGGAAGACCAGCTAAATATTTGAATATAACGCCAAAGAGCAAGTGAAATGAGATTGAAATATATACAGAGACTGTGGAAACTATTGCTGACAGATGAGAGTCGAGGTTCGGAATAGAATTGGGCGTTGTTCTTCTTGTCTCTTCATCACTCTCTCCATTAAGCATTCTACTGGCTAAATCCAATTCCTTCTCTACAAAACTTCTCTAAAAACTAAAAATTATACTTACACATATCGTCTTATATATTAAAATTGTACGTACCTCCTTTAGGAACTTCATGCTGGATATTCTTAACTCGTACAAACACCCCGAGCGCCATTCAAAATTCTCCGCATATATAATCCAATATACGATACATATTTAAAAGAATTCGTTCCAAAGGATCAGTACTCCAATCACATAAAAATTATACGATTCGATGAATCCCATTAAGCCATTAACCCATTAACAGTTTATCCTACAACTGACAGTAGCAGAGTATCGTGACGGTTCAAATTCATCCAAAAATGCCAGACAAAACACATTTTTTTCCCTTAATTCTAATATCTTCTTCCTATTAATTCCATACTAAAGTGTCTTCCAACATAAAAAAAAAAAACTAGACATTTTTTCGACAAGGATTCGTAATTTTGCCATATCATCAAAGTGCTAAGTCTTCTGTCTGGACGCAAGTCGTATTTTTGCACAAGTCGAACAAGAAGATCGCAGGCCCTGCAGCCCGTGGCGCCGAGTGGCATTGTAAAGATCCATTGTCGCTCATCGCGGGACATAGATGCGATCAGCGTCGTGGCAGGTAGGAGTGACAGTATCGTTCCTGCCTCAGGGCAGACAGTTGCCTTTCCCCATGTTCGGTTTCCACTATCTCGCGACCCTGGCTGTCCCCTTGTTCGCGCAGTTTGTATACCGATAGTTCGAGCCACGCTTAATCCGAGGTTCCACTAATCAATGCCCCGACCCTTTGCGGTCCAAGACAATTCGCCCCGTTTCTCGCTGGTCGAACTCGACGTTCGAGATACACGCTGCTCTATTGCAAGGCTATCTCGAGCCTCTGATTATACGATTTTTATCCGTCTTCGTAAATGATGGAGAACTGACAGGAAAAATAGCCGAAGGACATGCGGTCTAAAAAGTAGGATTTACGCGGATCGATTTGGAAGCAATGGAAAGGAAGGATCTCTTGATTTCTAAATGCACGATTTTTATCTGCTTTTGTAAACTGTAAAGAGCTGTTGATCAAAAGTAGTGCAGGGAAATGCGGTCTGAAATATATGAGTAGTGTAAGTAAATTTATAAGCAATAAAAAGAAAGGATCTCTTAATCCCTAATTATAGAATTTTTACCTGTCCTTTAAAAGACGAAGGAAAATAGTCCAGAAAAATACAATTCTCTATTATGAAATTATCTAAAAAATACAATTTATATAAATAAATTCACAAGAAACTAGAAAAAAAAAAAAAGAGGTTCACACTAATTTTTAATCTGCGCTCGTTAATTCCCAATATTCACGCGAGATTTGAGAGTTTCACCAAAAGCGTATATACATCCCAGCAAAGCGCTCCAGGTCATTTACCCGATACGTTATTCCACACATAACCCTGTACCCTGTACCTTGTAAATCAATACTAAAATTACAATTTCAATTACAAGCCCGTGTTCTCGATCAAAATGACTTCTTGCGTAAATTTCACGATGATTTCGCATAAATCACGACAAAAGCTCGAAGCGTACGTAATTACTAAACCGTGTATACCAAATCGAGCGCAAAAATGATATTTATTAGTCGGAATTTATAGTCGATCGATCGTGAATACATCCATTGATAACACCAAACAACTGATACTTTAATCTAATACTAGTAATCCTTTAAACGTGCGGATTCACAAGGCGTGTATCAATGTACATTAAGAGGTGCAAGAACGTCGCAAGCCAGAGAGATCGTCCTGAAGGTGCTTCCGATTTCTCTTCCGGTCTCCCTTTTGTCTCGAAGGGGCCACGAAGGCGAAGTCCATTTCAGCGCCGGGATATAAACGTGGAAGGCTGCGCGACCGGAGGCGGAATAACGGCAGGAAGAATAACGTTTACGATTCGTTTCACGAAGCCCTCCGCCGACCGTTGAAACAGAATGCTTCCAGTTTGTTTCCTGATAAGGACAGTAAGTGTTCGAAACAAATCCGTGCTCGTTGATACGAGACTCCTGCCTCTCTTTCCTGCCTCGAGCCTTTTTCGATCACATCTTTGGCGCTGCTCGAACGACAACTCAACGTCTCGACTGGCTCTCCTATTCTCGTGATCGCGATGTACCCATTGCGTAAGACTTGGAAGACGATGTTTCGCTTTATATTCTCGAAGGTTCTTTAATCAAGGCTAAGTCTAAGGTTGATTTATTTTATTAAAGCCACTCCTCTTTTTTATTCCCCATTTATTAGGACAATCTTTGTCTCGCCTTTTCTTATTTCCTACTTTTTGGGAGAATTTTTGGAAACTTAGGCGATTCGTTATCGTTACTGTCGTTTGTACAGACTGATTTTTTCTGGATAGAAATGTGCATTTTTTAAATGACTCTATTTATATCGACGATACGATACTTTGTACAGTTTTCTATTAGATGTTAGTGGGTTGTTAAATGTACATGTTCCGCGATTTAGCCGCTTCCAAAGTCGAGCCTTTGCCGGGATAAAGATCGTGGAGCATTGATGTCTCCTCATTGCACGGGGCAGAAATAATTATGCGGCAACGAGGTCTTCTGCCTTTGCAAACTGATTAGTTAGACTTTAATCATCCGGCTGATTAAGCTTCTCAACCCCGGGCATTGGTTGGGGACCGGCGCGAAGTTCGTCCTTCTTCCAACGTATATTTAATGTTGGGAAGCGGAAACGCGGATTCATCGCTCATTAGATGGGTAGAGAAGTGGTGGTGGGGGGGGGGGAAACTTAGCGGAAGTTCAACGTATTTTCAAGATGAAACGTCCGAATAACACCGAGACGCCGGTCACCGAGCTTCGATGAAAAATTGCTCCTCGGGGCGCGCAATTGAAGGAATTTTATTTTCCCCGGATTCCTGGAATCGTTCGCAACTCTGAACTACGAGACAACTTTCCTCTGACGCAATTACTCATACCCTTCGTCGTCAAAGGGAAAGTTCGGGGTGCTGCGTGATTTATTAACACATTTATAAACGAGGCTAAATAAAGAATAATTCCAGTCACTTGAAATATACGCTACATCTTATTCACAGGGGTGGACAAATTAATTTCAGGAGGGACGCTACGCGTGGGACGATTAATTTG
Source organism: Ampulex compressa (assembly GCA_038496175.1). Taxonomy (NCBI): domain Eukaryota; kingdom Metazoa; phylum Arthropoda; class Insecta; order Hymenoptera; family Ampulicidae; genus Ampulex; species Ampulex compressa. The sequence goes on from JBCFXI010001126.1 coordinate 14,986, forward strand.
CGTTGATGATATAGGAAAAGTTTGGCCAGCCTTTTTACGTGCACTTTGTTCTCCAAGAATAGGATTAAACGCTCGAGCTTCGTTTATTAGCAAAAACTTTCCTCGATTGGATTAAAGCGAACGTGGATGAAACGCTTTGCCGCTTAAAACAATGTTGGGCTGTAAACGCAAATAATAAGCCACGCCCTCGACGAATTGCTGTACGTGTTCCCATCGCATTAATAGGGCGAAGCGCGGATATTTCTGCTCCCGAGGTATTGTGCTCGAAAGCATGTTGCCTTATAAATGAAGGAATAAATACTGTTCCCCGAGAAACTTCGAGAGGCGGAGCGCAAGTTTTATTGATCTACAAGCATTTTATCGCTAGGAATTAATAAGGCGCCGGATTAAATGGCGATGCTCGTAAAGTGCCCCGCCGAAAATTATCTCGCTTCATTAATAAAGGGTTTATTTGCCCGATGCTTGTGCACGGTAGTTCGCCGTAGCTGTTCTTTAGTAAAGCAGATAGACAGGATTTCTCGAATAAACCTTCTCCTACACTCTTTAAACACTTTTTTCGAAGCAAAGAATTTTTCCAATCTGACAATGACGAAAGAGACTTGATTTAATCGATTGTCTTGTATAAAGAATATGAGCTGTTTATCTTGAAAGCGATTTAATTCCATTTGTAGGATGAAAACATATATTATTCGCTTATTAATCGCGATTATTTTAATAGGAATTGTCGATTTAACTACCTTAGATGCACTTAAGCGGTATAACGCATCGTATATTTTTCACTTTATTAAAACGAAAGCTCTTAAATACCTCGATTTAAATGGAACGTTTATTTTGAAAATGCTATAAGACCATTTAAAAAAAAAGAGGTGTCACATAATTTATCCTCAATCGAGTGTAAACATTTATCTATAATTAATTAGCATTTAATATCTGAAAAAGTGCCAATGCTTTATTCAATTTAAAACTGGCCGATGAAGAAATTGCGCAACCAATGATTATAAAAGTGGTATAAGCCCAATTTCCATACACAGGTAACAAAATATGTCTGCTTGAAACGAGGAATTTCATATTTTCTACAACGTTAAAACTAATATTAAATTTAATTTCTATTATTATATTTAATATTATATATTATGATATACATTTAATATTATATCGCATTATATTGAATATAAACGGACATAGCTCTCCTTCAAAATAAACAGCGTATAAGCGAAATAAATGTATCTTTAATCAGCGCTGCTAAGCGGGGATGGACTTCTCGAGTTTTTGGAGGTTCGCGTAGCTTAAAAGTCGCTCGCGAAATGTGCATTCCCGGAGATCAGCGGCATAAACATGGAAAATCCTCGGCTATGGGAGTACGTTTGTAACGAGGTGAATTTCGTCGTCCCCAGGATTACGAGATTAGATTCTGGAGGTACCGCAGAAGTTTCGCGATACGGGAACGGTTGATTTCTTTTGTGCCGTAAATCGAGTTTACCTTCTTGCTCGAGTTTATCTCCTCTCTCTCTCTCTCTCTCTCTCTCTCTCTCTCGGAAAACATCGAGTCCACGAACTCCAAATGAGAATCGAACGCAATATAGCGAAGTCGATACACAGGCTAGGCTAACCTGTTACAATTCCTTTCAATCGGACCAGGAAGGCATCGTAACGCTGGCTCACAGCTTCTCCACGATTTTCCAGGCTCACGATAAAACGCGCGGGGATTCTCGGGCTGCGAATCGAACGGTTAGAGATAAATATCGTTGCTCGAGGGATCACAGGAAGCGCGAAGGGTGAAAATGCGAGAGGAGGCGACGTTTTACGAGCTTTCGTTCGAACGCATGCGGGATTATCTCGAAGGGACGAGGCTCGGGGAAGTTTGGAAGGTTAATCATAAATTGAAGATAAAGTGCTGAAATTAAAAGAGGAGAAAAATTAATCGTGAATGAAATATGATCGGAACATCAGAAATGCAAGGTGTATCTATTAAGCGTTGTGGAATAAAGGGATTTATGGAATTTATGGATCCATTCTTTCGTCGTAGCTCGTAAATTTGGACGAGAGCATCGTTGCCAGAGGCGAAGGCCGCGTCTGCAAATTTTCGGTTGACCACGTTCATCACGCGTCATGCGGCTAAGGGTTCTGTTGGATAAGCCTGGAACGAAGGGAAACACGTTTCGATTATTTTCGAGGATATCACGGATGCCTGCGGTTCCATCAAATACACCCGTGTCGGCCACTGATTATCACGCGATCCATGGAATGGAACTTACATATTCTTTCTATGATTTGTACAGCATTAATCGGATGGTCTACGATCGTGAAATTGTCGTTATATTTGTTAACTTTGTTTGAGATCAGAACTACTCAACCAATCAAAATAGCTGGCTAGTCATACGTTTTAAAAAAATCGTAGCGCTTTATGACGCATATTCTGATATCTTTTACTAATTTCATAATTTACATTTTACATTTACTTTTTTATTACATTTTACATTTAATTTACATATTACATTTTCATATTACTAATTTCAAGTATTTAGATCATTCTATTGATTTATTCAAGTATCCCTTTGCCCTCTTCCTTTTCCAAAGACGTATGCACTGCTCTAAATATATCTCGAAAGTAGTAGTTCTAGCGTTAAGCCAGGCCAACCCAAATTGCTTCACGTGCTGCATTCGCGACCCAAAAATTCCCCCAGCAGCATATAAATAAAAATAACCATCTTCCCCAACACTCTTTCGAAAATCTAGCCTTACAGGAATCGATCTATCGATTCCTATCCCAAGCGGTCAATCCCAATATACAGTTACACCAAAAGTGCCAGATCAGTTCAGAAAAAGTTATAAAAAAAAAAATCCTATTCAAAAATCACTTGTCAGAAAAAAGAAACAGCACTAGCATCAGATACAAAAATCGAGCACAAATTATGCAAACAACAAAATCATACATCCACCAACAACAACAACAACAACAACAAAAGTACATCCATGGCAAAACCTAAAAAAAGTACGATAATAAAAGAAATAAAGCGAGAAAGAACGATTTACAGTGGCGCGGAATTAAAGTCCAAGAAATACTGGTTCACCCGAGTTCTATACCGGCCGAAGAATATGCTCCAGGAATAGCACAGTAATGTCGTGGCCGCGTTAGGGAACGCGGTTGGATTACTTTCGATGATTTCAGGGAATCTCGGCGAAATTGGCTCGGCGAGGTGCTCGAGGCGCGTAGCCTGGGAGCCTCCTAGGGTGGTTAGCACGTAGTGTCTATAAAGAGGGACTTATCTTTTGTGCAGGCCGCGCGTTCACTCGAGTTGGACAGCTCCGCTTTAGGAAGACACGATCCGCCGCTGGTACACGACAGGACCGAGAAAAACCAGCCGTGACCCACTGGCGAGTCACGTCCCCGCGAACCCGTTAAAATCGAACCTTAAGAGCTAACCTTCCCACGACCACTACTCGCCTATCGACCATCCTTCCTCTTTTTCTCCTCGAGCGTCGACTCGGGACGTCCGTTTGCTTACGTAATCCGCGCCTCTAACCTCGTTACCTCCTAACGTGGATTTAACAATTGGCCATCCGAGCAGGGCCGTTGCTCGAGAAACGAAACCACCCTGAGATTATTTATCGTCATTATGGTTCGGTTGGTAATTTAATGTGGAGACTTGGTTGGTTCTCTTTTTTGTTTCCCTTTTGCTTCTTAGGGTTGCACGACGATTAGCGTGGAAATGGCGGAGGCGAATGAAATTTAGGTGTAACCACGCGAGGTATCTTGCTAGGTCGAGTCGAGTCCACTTGTGCCGATTTAACTCCCCCCCCCCCGAGAGTGGGACTCGTGCCTTTTCTTAAATTAACGCTTCCTCGGCACCGGGCTTCTCCAGTGAACGAACTTTGGTTTTAATTTTTCATTCAGCTCCCTGAGCAGGGGCTCGGGAATTTTATTCCACATTGTGCCGCGCCGTTGGATGGCGTATTAATCTTGTTTCTCACGGCGCTGGAGTCTCTCGCGAATTCCTCATTGTCTCATTGTCTTTTGCCACTTACTTATTTCCCCCCCTCCTTCCGGAGAAAATTCGTGGGACTTTGCGAGGATGCACGCGTTATACTCGTTGCCCTCTCGATTCCTCGTACTCCTCCTTCTATTCGATCCTTTATATTATTCTTATATTATGGAAATTGAAGGTTAAAAATGCGAAAGATGGAGAAGGCACGATTCCGATTTTTCGTCCATGATCCGAGAGGTGGGGGATAATTATTACACGTGGTCGTAGAGTTAAAGGGAAAGAGAGGCGAGGTTGTAGAAATCGTTCCACGAGGGCGCATATCGGCCCTTTCGCGCGTCAGCTCTTATTTTAACGATTCAACGACGTACCGGATAATCGAGGGCACTCCTTTGGCACCGCCTCGGGGCCTCTGATAATCGACTCCAAGAGCACCTACCTAATTTGGTTTACAGCAAGGGCCATCCGTCCGAATTTCGGAGATCCCGCTCTTTCTCGTCGCCCCTTCGAGCGCTCAATTTTAAGCCAGAGCCTCGAGACCTTCCGGGAATCGCTGTTCTGATGAGACGAATCAGCACACTCCGCGTATTTCTTACTGTTCGAGCAGAATTAAAAGAGCCTTGATCTTAGAGTACCATTTCGGTCCTGGTGATTCGGAATTTGGGGTCGCCTCAGGGCCAAAGCTGTACAGTAGACAGGCTTCGGGTCTGATATTCGATCAGCCCTGCGTCAGGAGCAACGCATGAGATTTACGAGAAGAAAATGAGTTTTTTTGGTTTCCCGAGGAACAGGCGAGTGGAAAGACGAGTTTGATATTTATACTATCGAGTGCCGAGCTTCTTTGGTTTTGGATCTAGTGTTTTTAAGCTTCGAGTGCCAAAACCTTGGAAATCCTGGAGATACTCATAATCGTTTGAAATCATCGTCTTTTTAAGCTTCGAGCGCCAAAATCTTGAAAATTATAAAAATGCTTATATATATAAATAAATTATTATAATATATATTATATACATAGTAAATTATAGATAATATATATATATATATTTATATTTATATATAAATAAACATATATATGAAGAAGTAACGTTTGAAATAACTTTGAAGTAACCACGATTATCAAACAACCTCGATTCGAATATAAATTGACCCGGGTCACTTTCAACATAAACGCTTCATTTGAACAAAAGCAGTTCGAATGGAAACTTTGGCCAGGTATATTTATGCATATATAAAGCGAGCAGTGAATCAAACAAGATTTATAATTCGCGTGTCACGAGGATGAGAATAGAAGGAGAAGAGTTTCATCGACGGACTCGCGGAACGTCGAATCAATTTCGTAACATCGCGAATCGCGCCGGCTTCTCCTCCACCCTCGAAAGCCGATTTCTTAATATCAGAACTTCGGATGAGCTTAACGAGGCGTTCTTTCGGGGCCTTTGAGTGCGGCCAGAAATTCCCTCGATAAACATCAGAGGCACTCCGAGGAATTCCCCGAAGCGTTCCTTTAAAAGCAGGGACGAGCTGTGCGCGACGTCTTGGGTAATTGTAAAGGAAAATCGCGGAGGGAGTGGCAACTTCCTCGCAGCTCCGCGCCACCTTGAAAGCAGCATTGTGTTACAGAGGAGACCGCGTCGACATCGTCCGGTTGCAGAATTTTAATTCGCCCTTACACCGAATCCTTTCACGGACTAATTGCGAAGAGACGAGTACGACTTGTCCCAATGCGATCATCTTGTTTTATGCTGAATTGAGGAGTTGGATATTTAATCGTTCTCGACTCGGGATACTTCGCGAAGGCATCGAGGCATCGCGGGCGCGACTGCTAAATGAAATTCCGACCTGTATTTCCCCGAGGAGCAAAAGTTCCCCTTTGATGCCACGATTCGCGGATGTTTTCGCATTTTGTCGTTTCCCGATTCCATCGCGCGGTACTTTTCAACAGCGGATCTTCTCGCTTATGTTGCAGGTGGTGAGGGCGGCCAGCCCCGTGCTGCTGCGGGTTATCGTCCTTGGGGCGTTCTTCATATATTGCACGGTAAGTGTCCGTCCATCGAACTCCTTCCTTTTCTTATAAAAATTCAATATAGAGAGAGGCGGAGGATCGGCTCCATTCTTCGAAGGGACATAAGGCGGCGAGCGACGTTGTATAAAAATAACCAAGCGTCTTAAAAAAAATAAGTTGCGCAGGGAGGGTGGATAACGGCGTCTGTACCGAAGGCCGGCGAATAAAATCGTCTTATGTTTGTTCCTACCTCCTATCGTAAACTGCACAATACGAAGGGAAGCTGTAAAATTGTTTTGAAATAATTATAAGAATGTTGGATAAATTATTGTCAAGCATGGTATCTATATGGAAAGCCTGGGAATTAAATCATCATACGTTTTTATCTCTTTTATCTTGTAAATTATATGATACGAAAAGCAGCTCTAAAATTATTAGAAATAATTTTAAGAACATTGTCAAGCATGGTATCTGCAGGTTTTTCACATTAAATTCCGAGAACATATAAAATATTATCAAGTACGGTATTTTTACGGAAATCGTGCGAATCAAATCGCATTCCATTCATTTTCCTCCATCTCGTAAATTAAACAATACGAAAAGCAGCTCTAAAATTAATATAAATAATCGTACGAACATCGGATAAAATATCATTAAGCACGGTATCTCTACGGAAATCGTGGCGATAAAATCACACTCCATTCCTTTTCCCCCGTAACATAAATCACACAAAATAGGAAACCACCATAACCACAAAGCCACTACGAACACGAAAAGAAGCTGTAAAACCATTGCAAATAATCCTAAACACACCCAGGCCAAACATCCTCAAGAAAGCGGCATCTACATTTCCAGTTCGAGCCAAACGGAAATGTGTCGCGCTCGCGCCCACAAACAACGGTATTGATATTGATCCCACGGAAAATATGTTCATTTCAAATTTCCAATGACACTCATCCTGCTCCATAAGTCAATTTCCCTTCCCACGCGCCTTTCCATCCCCCGCCCCACCCCTGTTTTTCCTTCAATCCTTCAATCCTCGCCGGCGCGAAGCGCGATCGAACGCGGAAGTACATCGTTCGTCCCTTATCGCGGAAAAAGTTTCTCCTCGAGGAGGTCAACGCGCCGCTCCGTGGGGGAATAAAAATGCGGGGGAGTAAAAATGTGCGGGAAACACCATCGCGGCATGACGAGCGGGAATGGAGGGACGACGAGTGTTTCTCGCCCGAGGCATTTCCCCGCAAGGGTTGAGAGAGAGGCGTCGGCTCGCGTCATGCGAGAGGACATGGCGCAAAGCGAGGAGACGCGTGCGAGGAGGGCGGTGGTGGATACGAGAGAGAAAGAAAATACGAGAAAAAAGGAAGAGCGAGAGAGAAAGAGAGAGAGAGAAGAAGAAGAAAGAGCGTGGCAAGGAAGAGCGAGAGAGATAGAGAGGAGGGACGAAGGAGGCATTGAAAGTACACATCGTAGGAGTGTCCTGTGGGCGTTAAGACGATGAAAACCACGGTTGAGGATCTTTTAGGAGAAGGAGGAGGGGGAGGGGGGGGGGGAAGGGGAAAAAATGGTGAAGGCGTCGACGGAAACTGAGGGCCATTTGTCCGCCGGGAGTTTTTATCACGACTTCCGAGACGTCTTGAGACACTTCAGAAATCGGGGAAATTAAATTAAGACAAGCGGAGAAATGCAGCGGTGGGTTCTTTTTCTCCCCTTTTTTCTTCCCCCTCTTTTCTCCCTTTTTTTTTTTTCTTCTTTCCTTTCCTTTCGCACCGTTTAAGTCGGGCTTTGAATCATCGCGCCTATCTCGCCATGGCGCGCGAAACGATACGGAGATAACGATCGAGATTTTCCTTTATTAGCCGAGCCTCTTCTCGTACATTCTTGCACCAACTTGGAATCTCTTTATTACCTCTTTCGTACCACGAAGAGCGCGGCTGTATTGTGCGCGATTATCTTGCTGTGAAAATCCTTCGGTATAGTCGCGGTGATGTAATTATTCGGGGAAAAAGATTATGAGTGAGATTTCCGCATATATGTTTTTAATCGCTTCGTATTAGCTCGGGGCTTTTTTTACGGGAATTTAATTAAAAACGTCAAGTTTTTTATTTTATATTGAAAAAGTTTGGATAATTTAAAAATGGCTCGGTTTAAAAAATGTCGAAAATAATGGACAGAAGTAATAAGGAAATGTAGAAAAAACTAACTTGATACAAAAAATCTTGTGATTTTAATGTTCAATATATTTAGATAATTTTAAGACAAAGTTAACTGTAATAATAAGAAGAAGTAATAAATTATAGAAGAAAATATCAGGAAGTTGATTCAGTATTATATATCTCGTAACACAGCTCTATGCAGATACCAGTATGCATTAACAGTATATATAAGTAAAAAACAATATTTTATAATACTTTTCACTTTAAAACATAACAAACGATACGTGCAAATCCCACGAGCGTCAATTAAATTTGTTGAGATTCTCCATGATTCTACCGCAGAGTACAAATCATCCTATCGATCTATCGACATCTCTTCTTGATCCCCTTCTTCTTTAACCCATCACACACCAAGGCCAAGTACAAACCTGAAAAATACACCGATCAATTCGCTCTATACCACAAACCAATCACAGAAAAAAATACTTTAATCCGGTTCATAACATTTATAGCAATCGATACAACATTCGGATACAACAATAAATAAATGAATATAATAAATAAATAAATATACGAATAAAGAACAAGCGCCTCAAAAAATAATCGTAAATAATGGGTTAAGGGTACGTGGTACGCATAAATGTGTCCAGCGAGTGGCTGGTGGGTTTAATGTTAATCCACGAGCCGCGCTTTAAGGAGACTCCAGAGTGGTCCTCGTATTCTCAGCATTGTCGAGCGCAGAATTCCAGGGCCGATGGGCGAAGCCGCGGTTTTGCTTCGTCCTCTACGCGAGCCCGAGGAGCGTCGATTTCCTCCTCTCGTCTTCGCAGCGCCCGCGAGATTTTCCTCCATTCGTGGAAGAAGACGAGGATAAGCGAAGCCCCAGGGTGCATGCTTGCGACGGTCAATTTCGAGAAGCACACGAAACTCGGGGGATCGAAGTTGAAAAGCCGAAGGCGCATTGGCGAACTTCGAAAGGGGCCAGGGGGGAAAAAAGGCGGGAGGAGGAAAATGGAAAAATATGGTGCCGAGTCGAAAGTGGATATTGGGAAACAAATCGTGAGCAGGGCAAAGGAGAACGCACGAAAGAGAGGCAAACAACTTTTAAATATTTCCCCCTCTTCCTTTCGACAATGGACTTTGCTCTTGCCAGGGCTAACCGCCGATTTGATTCGTATACACTGTTTCTGCTGGACTGGCTTTTATGCCAAAGAAATGGAAATAGCGTCTAGGAAACGATTAAAGTTGGGATAATTATAGTTCCCTGTAATGAGTTTTTCCTGTACAGTCACGAAGCGTGCAATTATATCGCGGCTGATCGACAGCGGGAGTGGACCAGGAAATTGTGTTTCCTTCAACTTTAAGCTTGGATATTGCGCCGGAAAGAAATATGATTTTTATTCCGTTTCCGCCGAGCGACAGTCGCCTTGCCCTTTAACGCTGTCCTTCCTCATCGACGAGCCTGGAGAAAGTCTGGTTTCTTCTTCCTCTCGATTTATGTCCCCGGATTTCACTCTCTCCTTCAAACCTCGCTGTCGATACGCCGAAATCCGAGGACTGCGCAGAAAACAGCAAATCTCCGCAGACACGCAATATGTTATGATCGTATGAAAATGATTTCCTCGGTATCGACTGTTAAGAACACGCGATGCGCCGTGGAACTGACCACAGAGAACTTTTTACGCGAGGAATTCCGGCTCGTTTACCGAGAATCTCTTCGAGGATATCCAAGAAATCGATCTGGTTCGAGGAAAAGGAAAAGAAAAGGGAAAAAGAAGTCGGCTGAAAACGGAAAGAACGTTGGAATCGCTTTAAAAGTGGAGTTCTCTGGCTGATAAAAAAAAAAGCCCTTTTTTCGCGCTTGAGCATCGAAGGGATTGAAAAAAAATACCTTCGTCCCGCCGTGTTTTTCTCTTCTCTCTCTCTCTCTCTTTTTTTCTCTCTCTTTTCCAGAGACGAACAGCGAGGTATTCCGCTTTTATTCCCACACTCGTACCTCGCGACTTTTTTTTATTTTATCTAGAGGCTGTAAAATGAATACGTTTCGTAGGCCATATTTAATGTCAGTTCTTTTCCCCGTGGAGAACACGTTTATGATTATAATAAATCTGTCTTTATTACAGACGATAGTAATGTATCCACGGCCAAACGTTATAACGTGCACGGTGCGGGTTTGGCTCCGGGAGATCGGTTTTTCCCTCACTTACGGCGCACTCATGCTGAAAACCTGGCGGTGAGTATATTTATCATAATATTTTCGAGACTGTCGAGCGCCTTTTGCACCAGCAAGGATATCATACCATCGGATTTCTTGTTGTGCGTTAGACACAGAGAAAAATCGAGTGCGCTGTGTACGATTGCATCCTCTTCTCGTCTCTCATGACGCTTTCCTTATCAAAGAGGTTAACGATTGCCTTTCAAATCGTACCTGCGGATTTTAAATCGTGAACTTGCTCGAGGTGAAATCCGCAGTTGGAAGAAATAGTTGGGAGACTTAAGGGATTCGATTTACCCTGGGAAATTCGGTAACTGTGACTATCGGATAAGCTTTAAGGAAGAGACTTCCCGTAAGAGGGACTTAGTAGGGCGAACTTACGCTCACGTGTGAATTCATGCAGACGTCGAAGCATTTGCGCTTAAACGCCGACCCTCCGTCGCAACTTCGACCCGATGTTTCGCGTATTCCATTGTGCTCTGGATCAAGATTTTCCTCATTGATCGCCGCGTGTCAGAATGCAGCTGCTAATTGCAGGCTCCAATTAGAAGACGCAGATAACTGTGTTCATTGCTACGCTTCGATGCAAATACCAGATTTCTTTCCGAGTACCATAGACCACGTGTTGAATAAGTGGTATTGTTCGTCCCGAAAAATTTGTCTTTTTTCCACGTGTGAAATCGAGCGAATGAAGAAGGCAAACCGCGATCGCTCCTGATTTGTTTTTATATCACGGACTATTGGTTTTTATTGGCGGATATTAAAGTGCACGCCCTTCCACGGCGGTCGCGGGGCGCGCGATCATCCGGATTCCGTGCAATTAATCAGCCAGCCGGACGTCGACTTTGAGCGCAAATTCGCGGGGGGAAAATTATTAGCGCCATTTTTGAGCTCGCGAGAATGCCCGAGTATTTTTAATTAAAAACCGGAATGCGATCGCGATACGAAGCCCTGTCGAGACGGGGGCAGGCTTTGTTTAGAATTTCCCGCAAGCTCGTATTTTGCGTGACTCGCGTTGCGAGCTTTGAAATCGATGCGAGAGGAGGAAGGTAGAAATAAAAAACGCGGATAGGAGAAATATGCAAAGATCTCGATCTCGCGTAATTTCCTTACGCAAATTCGAAGCATACGGCGGGCGTTTCCGAGATTTTTATCGCCCCAAGTTTCCTCGGAGCCTGGAAAAATCTTTTCCTCCGCAGGTCGGGAAGGAAGTACCCCGCTATTTGTCCGGGTCGTACCATTACTTTTACGCGAACGTCACTTATGTGCTCTTTATGGCACCCTGAACTTTGAGGAATAGATTGTATTAGCCTGCGAAGCCGCGTTTACCTGGCCAAAGGATCTCTAGAAAATATCACGCTCGTTCTTCCTTATACGGTGCATACAGATTGCTCGGAATTTTCATTATTATTCACAAATACCCTTGGTAATGCCTTGAAAAGGGAGGTTGGCAGGAAAATTCAAAATTGCTTTTGATTCTCTCGACGAACCTAAACCGCCAGCAAGGAGTTGATATCCTGTATTTATGTATTCTGTATATTTAATCAGAATCGCTTGGCCGCTCCATCGATCGGATTAATTTGACGTGGCCTGTCGGAGCAAGTCGAGCTGTGTGCTACTAATGATATCGCTGCGATCGCTGTGATAGATCGCACGAAATTAATCCGATAGATGTTCGTACACGGTCAATCAGGAGTTTTATTGCTAGCTGCACCCAATGGTCAGCTATACCCGTGGCTTGCAAATAGCAACAACGCGACACAAGAGGTTTCGTGATTGGTCACAAAGTCTAGATCAGAAAACTAGAGAATTCTCGTGATTGGTCGCAAGCTCGAGATCAGAAAACTAGAGAATTCTCGTGATTGGCCACAAGCTTTGGATCAGAAAACTAGAGAATTCTCGTGATTGGCCACAAGGTCTGGATCAGAAAACCAGATAATTCTCGTGATTGGTCACAATGTCTAGATCATAAAACTCGAGAATTCTCGTGATATGTCCGCCATGTAATTGTCAGTGTGAACAGAGGTCGCATATTCTTTGTTCTTTATCCATTATTCTTCATTCAAACCCTATTTTTCCTCGTTATCCTACTCTCAGTCTTCCGATCGATCTGATTGATTCGATGCGGTCTATCAGAGCACGTCGAGCTACATGCTATCACTGCGATCGCCGTGATGCACCGCACGAAATTAATCCAATGGATGCTAATTGCCCGTGGGAGCAGGGCCCGCGCTAGGTAACCTAGGACAGTGCCGATAACTGTTAAAATAACTATTTGGCCCGTCTGCGTCCGAGCATAGCTAGTTTCAGGGGCCAAGTTTCAAAGTTCCACGTTGTAACTCGTCGGGAGCTACGGGTAAATATCCACCGGCCTCGAAAGTTATTCGACTAATCGGTTATTAGCTAAGTCGCGGAAGTGATATCGCGTTACCAAGAACTTGTCCCGCTTGCGAACGTGACGGATCTTATCTTATTTCATTTACACACAGACAGTCACCGCTTGGCGCGCGCCGGGAATCCTCGCGATTATCGATCCTGCTTGTAAACACGTCGATCGGGCTTGTATATAATTATCGGCCTCCTTTATGAATATGTCCATCGAGCTTGTCTACAATTATCCGGCTTGTCCAGGATTAAATCGATTAAACCGCGCGAAAGACGGGTTATCGGGCCGAAATATTGTTTCGCGCAACGAAACCCGATTTCGATGTCCGATACGATACAAACTGCGTGATTTCTGGGAGATCTGCAGATTCTTCGTGAGTTTTTCGACGATGGTTGTCAGGTAAAATCGCGTACGAAGGTCTTTTATATTTATGTATACATCTATTTTTTCTTTTTATATACTATTTGCATATCGATGTGAGAATGAGAAGGTATATTAAAGCGTGAGAGATGGGTAAATAGTTTAAAGAGTATATACGCGTGTTATCCAAGGAAGAGTGTTTGGGTTATAAGAGGATAGAAGACGAGCGATTGGGGCGGAGTGCGTGGTTTAATTTTGGCTGGCGCATGGTTTGAAGAATGCACGTGGTCGGTGGATTTGTAAATGTATACGAATAAGAGGGAGTGCGTGCAGAGACATTAAGGAAGAAGAGTAGTTGGTAAAGAGGGTGAGTCAAAAACAGAGAAGGGGATAGAATATAAAATATGATAATAACAAATAATATATGTAACAGATAATAAATTATCTGTATTATAGTAATATCAAACTTACCTATACTACGTACTATGTATATTTACCTATATATAAATATACATAGTAAACTAAATTAATAAAACAATCAACCCCCACATTGATATATCCATATATCATTTTATAAAAGTATTTTATAAAGTATATACAAGAAAGTATATATATATAATTATAATTTTACTCATTTCAATCCTACCATTGTCAGTTATTTAACGAAAAAAATATCCCACGCAAACCAAGCGTTCCGTGCTAATCCACGCAGAGTACGGTGCTCTTATTCGACCAAGAATATACAACCATTCTTACCCGATAATGCATTATTCCTTCCACAATTCCCTCCCGATCGCATATCCCGGATCGCAGGGGAGCGTAACGATGACGGAATGAGTGCAGGCATGTCACAACGCTTCCGGCGGTGTCGGCCCGTAAGGCCGGCTCGCACCGGCACACAGCCCGTCGAGATTGGGTTAAGCTCTCGTATAAATAGGCGCGTGTGCGCGTAGTGTCGCACAGCAGCCCGCCCGTGATATGTGTGACAGGTGTCCGAGCGGAGAATAATTAAAATCCAGGTATAGTCACGCCCATGTTAGGCGACGCTCGCCGGTAATGCGGAACGCCGCGCGACCGTTTGTGCCGCACGCGTGCGTTACGGACACACGGCCAAGTGCGTGCGTGCACGCGAGGCGTGGGCGTGAATTACGGACGCGGCCGAGGAATAATGGAGACCGCCGGAGCGCGACCGCCCGCATTGTCGCGGCACAATGAAGAGAACGATCCTATCCCCCGCCCCCGTGATCGATGATCGATCCATTCTCGATGTCCGACCGATCGACGCGCCGTGCCTCGCGATTCCTCGCGGCCGCCACTCGTCGGGAATTTCGCAACGAATCCACCGCCGCCGCCGAGCGCGAGCGGAATCTAGAGCGGCGTAAAGTAATTGAAATAAGGGATTGCATTCAAGCCGAGATATAAGCGGCGAGATTGATGTTGCAATCTGCAGGTACGGAGCGTGCAAAAAACTCGTAGGAGATTATAATGACCCGGTGAATAGAGGGCCGAACCCGGAGGCAGGCCGGGCGCAACTGGAGTTTTCTTGTTTCTTTAATTTTAGACGCGCCTCGACGCGAACACTCGGTCCTAGAATTTTGGGACGGACTACGGGCTACGGCGGTTTACAATGCTGCGAATGCGTACGCCTACTTGTACGTCATCGATGCACTTATCGGTATTGGAAAGCGCGAGGATGATGTGTAGGATTTGATGGTCGAGTCTTTAAAAATTTTTTTGTACGATTCGAAAGTACTTCTTATGATTTTAAGCGTGTTTTTTCGTTGATTTGGTATGAGACATATATTTAACGCCTAATAAAATGATGTAATACGTAATACATATGTAAAACGTAATAAAAAGTGTGGCAAGAAAACAGGGTGATTTTAGGTATAAAAAATCGTGGCTCGGAATATCGAGAAGCGGGCCTTTTCTCGAATAATTTTTATCGGTACCGAGCGCGAAGTAAAATCAAATCGAGTATAAATCAAAAGGAATAATTCGATTAAGAAATTGTCTTCATCCTATAGCAACAGCCTTGAGGCCTTGTTTCGCTTCTCGCTGGAATATATTAGTATAAAATGAATACATTTCCGCGGAAATGTGGAGCAGCGCATCGAGAGCGCATAGCACGTATATTTGGATTTGAGAATTAAGAATAGATGTTGCTGAAGTACGCCTTCGATGATACTCCGAAACCATAACGTTAACCACTTGCGCTGCCAAGTATTACGAAGCCGGGATTGTTGTCATCGACCATTTAAGGCAAACCGTACGAGAACGTGGATACCCCAACTCCGCATCGTGATATCCGTTCTCACGTAGCTTATGCTTTAATTACTAATAATAACGAAACGATGAATTCCAGCACGCAGAGGGATTGTTCTTATGCGTAAGTCCTGCTCTCGACTATTCAGCGGAACAATGGATTCTCGTTCGCAAATGGAAATGCTCGCGCGATTATCAGATTTGAAATTATGATATACCGTCGACCGTGCGAATATAGCGGGGGCGACTGGAAGGAATTCGCCCCGCGGCACCTCGGTCACTTTGATTTTCCCCTCGCATCCCTGTATCAATCTATCGCAGCAAAAACTTTCACGATTGTCCACATCGAACTCCATTGCAAGCGACTAAAAAATTCTTCTCCGTAAAAGAACTCTCAAAGTTATAATTCACTTGTGAGTATTTTATCATTAAATCAATCGCAATATTGTCTTCTCTGTTATTCCTGGATTTTCCACGCAAGGTGGACGCCGTGGACTCCATCATCCGAAGCCCACCTTAATCAATGGCTCTCGGATTAAATGACCCGATCGGGTAATGGCTGGTTAAAATGGAAAATTAAATGGACAAAGAAACAAAAGGTTCGCCGCTCGTCGAGAGGATTTGCCGGTTGTGATGGTAAAAAAAAAATATCCGTTAACGACACGCGTGCGTGCGTATACGCGCAATTAAAGTGGCGTGGACGCACAGTGCGGATCACTGTTCTCCGCGCGGCTGCGTTCATGAATGAAGCCCGGTGAGTGACTCAGGCTGGAAAGAATGGTGAGGATATTTCATAAAGCCGAAGCGAGAAAACGGCGTGAGTGGCGGCTGCGAGGAGGCCGTGCACGGCTATTATTATCGTCCCCGCTGCCTATCTTTCTCTCTCTCCCTCTCCCTCCCCCTACCCCTGCCCGCCTCCTCTCTCACTCTCTCTTTCTCTCTCTGTCTCTCTCTTCATCTTTCTCTCCTCCTTTCGCGCACCGTCACGCCTAGCGGACGTTGAGAAACAATAAGCAGTTTGTAGTCGGAGAAGCACATAGTGCACTTATGGTGATGTATCGTCTATCTTCAATGTCAGTGTATCCGTGCTTCGCGAGAGCAAGCTCAGATCTTCCAAGCCGACGGCTGTTATTAATTTACTTTTTGTACCGTTTTATGCGCGAGAAATAATCGGATGAGAGAGATAGGCACGGGATACAGTCGGAATGGTGGTCGACGTAGAGTAAAAAAATACAAGTACAAGAATAGGAGTGCAAGTAGGAGAATACAGAATACAAGAATGCAACGAAAAGATATATAAGTGCAAAAGTAATTATTCGAGATTTGAAGGATCGTGTTCTGGATATTTTAACTATTCCGTGTAACCGTTATGTATTTAAAAAAGATCGTTGCTATACCTCGCGAAGTTCGTGATATCCATACCTAGACTTCATATTAATATCCAACAATGACGTTGATCGATATCCTTAACGACGATTAAGCCGTGGTCCCTATGGAAATGGGGTCGATCATCCTCGAGTTAGACTCGGCGACGTTTGTTATCTCTGGAAATCACCTCGAGGATAGTAATCACGCAGATCTATCCGACGTACTTGGACTCGAACTTATTTACTCCGAGCGGTATCGAGCTCAAGAGAGTGAACCCAGGCACGCTGCAACGTGACTCGAATCCTTCTGCCTACGTATTTATGACGCTGTTTAACGTCGTATATCCAGATGCGAGGGCGTCCTTGCAGGTGCCTCGGGAGATAAGATCGAGGATATAAATCGCGGCCCTCCCTATCGCGATAGCGGAGTTTTCCTGCCTCGAGATAATATTTGAATTGGCATGGTACCAGGTCATTTGAGAAACAAGAACGCGTCGATCCACATCAAAAACCATTTCCTGCCGGCGATTACGACCTCGCGCCGATCGTAGCCCGAGGCCCTCCCCTGGATCGCGCCAATTATCGATGGAACCTGGAAGGCCCGAGCCTGCGCACTTATGCCGCGTTTTATGAATCGAGGAAGCTCCATCCGGCAAGAGGGCCGACACACGTGCACGCGCCTCGCGTACGCTCCTCCCTTGTGTGCGTAAGACGCGCGGTTCCGATCTCGCGACTAGACGAGTTAATCGGCCACGGAAGCACAATAAACTCCGGGATAATAAACGAAGCGCCCGTCCGTTGGTTTACCATAATAATGCCCTCCACCATGGCAGATCCCTGCAGTACCCAAAGCCACCCGAAACGAATAGAGCGCTATAAATAGACGGGATTCTCGCGCTCTATCCCTCTCCCTCCCCTGGCACGGTTCTCGTCCGCCCCCCTCCTCGCACCTCCCGGCATAGAAGCGCCCCGATCATCATCTCCGCAAACTGGACTCCCGCACGCGCATGCAGCCCGCAAATCCGCGGTTATTTCAGAGAGCGAATCTCCGCTCCCGTGCACTCGAGATATTATTATGTGCCCGCACATTAGCGCGCCGGGATCATTCCGCGGCGATGGACCATCGAGGATCGCCGGGGATACGATCTTAGGTGGGACCGTGGTATCGAGAGGGCTTCGATTCGGATCGCTGCCCGCCCAACGGCCTGTGAGATGGACGCTGCAACTGTCTTGCGTGGAAATTATGCTTCGCGCGGACTCGAAGAATGTGCGTTGGAAGAAATGATCGCTTTAGACGCTGGAGCGTACGCGGAAGGTTCGGGGATATTGCATATGCCGCGGCTCGCTTGGGATTTGCTCGAAGAGGCGCATAGCGATTTTGAAGTGTCGGAATGCTTCGAGTGTGTATCGACTGGCGGATGGAGAAATTGTATTTTACAAGGGAATTAAATGAGGTAGAATGGGAAAAATGTGGACAAAGAGGGGGCTTATTTTGTATCGAGGTAGGATCGATGCTGGTGGAGGAGAAACGGGCTCTTTGTCGTTGGTTTGGATAAAGGGACGTTTTTGTCAAGGGGACGAATGATTAGAATGCATGTGTAACAGATATAACGTGATAGATTTATTAGACTTCTGGACTAGGTTTTTGTACAATGTCGCTATTGAATCGAGAGGCCTCAACGAGATAACCGATGTAGCACTCTGCGGTGACTTTCTCGATTGGCACTCGAGCCACGAAGAAAGATACACCGTGGATTGACTGACGGAATGAGTGGAAGCAAATCTTCTTCGCGATTGAACGATGGATTTGGATTTGGAACTGCGACAAAGGGTTGGAGTTGGACGAGATGTTGCATATACGTGTTTCCAGTAATTTGTGGAATGGATCGAATTATACGCGATATGTCGATCAATGTTGCACGTCCAGTAGCTGCTGCTTTAGTAGCGGTGATCAACGTTGCACGTCTAGTAGTGGCTGCAAAGTGGTTGACATTTATAGCGTGGAATGTATTTTTAGAGGGTATCCGCGTGGCTTAGGGAAAGCCGAGTATTTTATTGTCCAACGGGACTAACGAGTGCACTAAAATGCATGTACGTTAAGTCAAATCTACCAAAGCCTCTATTGTCTTCCATCCGCCACTCGTAGTAACGAACCGAACACGCTACACTCGATTCGTGCAAATGTCCTCATCTGCAATTCAGATTCGTGCAACAACATGTTACGATAAAATTAGAAAAATAACAAAAAAGATTATAACCTTCTAAAGCAATACAAAACCAAAAATAAATCTATCCTCGCACTGGTCCGAAAAAATAATGATACAGATTATCTCAATTTAAGGATCCACATATCTGCACACCTTTTCTAAATATCCCTATAAATTTTCCCATTGATCCCTACAATTATTTAACTCAGAATCAATCGCTTTAGGTAGATATAAAATCCCTAACTCCACAATATACGCACATATTATACGAAACAATCCAAAGATTATAGTAAAGACCTCATCCCGCCCATTAGCAATTCAAACATCGCGTCCACTCACTTGTGCGACTGTTTAATTTCTCTCAACAGCCCGTAAAATGACACACCCCATAACACAGTAATTCACGCAGACTCCCACTCATCATACCCATGTCACTGACATTACACACGAAAAGCTCAGAGTTGACAGGGGCGATTATTTCTATCCACTATACCATCGTAGCCCAATCCTTTCCATCGCTAACTGTCGTTTCGAAAAAAAGAAAGAAAAAAATAGAAAACGAGCTCCCTGCATCGAAGAAGAGGCCGTCCCTCGCGAGAATTGGCCGTTTCCACGATGTTGGCGGAGCAACCCTCCCGTGGGTCTCCCCGCCCCTCCGCGCAGTCGAGAAAGCTCCGGGGATGGTTTAGGTTCGCGGTGACAGGAGCGAACGCTCGCAATGATTAATGGCTTAGCGCATTAACAGGCTATTGACAAACACGTTTCTCATCCACGGCTCCCTGCGCCCTCCATCTCGTTCGCGCGTCGCCCGTCGAAGGAGTCCTCCTCGGCGAAGGAGCCGCGCCGCCGTGAGCGATGAAAGGGAAGAAAGGGAAGAAAGATCGAAAGGAACGCCGGAGGGTGGGCCTCCTTAAACGCGCCGCCTCGGCGAAAGAAAGGAAACGCCGAAGAGAAACGGCCCTCTCGCGCTCCCGTAACAACCTCGACAAAAACGCATCTTCGCCAACCCCCGTTAAAGTCCGTGCCCGGCTCCTCGTTTTCCTCCTCCCCCCCCCCTCCCTCTCCCCCTCTCCATCTTCGATCCTCCTCCCCGTTCTTTCTGCCTTGATACCCGCTCGGGCCCTTTGCAGGGCCACGAATCTGCGAGGTTCCTCCTCTGTTGCGGTTATCAAACCGGCGAATTCTGCACCTCGCTTCTTTATCCTCCCCTTTGACATCGCCCCTGAGCGGGGTACGCGCCAGGATTTGGAGTTTGGACTTTTGGCGGGGTATCGATGTGGAAGTGTACCGTGCACGGTGCTGGTCGTACGATGTGTATGCGGAATGAACGATCTTTGAGGAAGTGTGCAAAGGGGACTTTTGTTTGGGAATTATAACGTGTCTGTACTTCGTCGTTTAATGGTAGAGTATTATTTGAAGCTGGTGTTAAATGGTGTACAGTTTAAACTAAGCGACATTTGAATTCCCGCCCATCAGCTCTGGTTTTTCTGTGTGATATGTATACAGTAACTCTGGTGGTTCGGAACCCAGCTTAAACAGTAGGTCCTAGGCCAAATGACCTTAGCAGTCGGTGTCGAAAAATAAATTTAAAAAAAAAGGGAAAAACTACGACTCGATGCTTCAGCAATCTATACATTGGTGTGAAAAAAAAAAAAGAGAAATCTCAAGGTGGGAAAAGAGATTTGAATCTGGACCTTCTCGATGGATCCACCCTGCTTTTACAGAGGTATCCAGGAACGCGTCGCTCCACGG
The DNA here is from genome assembly GCA_038496175.1 of Ampulex compressa. Classification (NCBI taxonomy): domain Eukaryota; kingdom Metazoa; phylum Arthropoda; class Insecta; order Hymenoptera; family Ampulicidae; genus Ampulex; species Ampulex compressa. The sequence goes on from JBCFXI010001126.1 coordinate 35,676, forward strand.
TAGTCGAATCTCTTCGACTGAGATAGGCGGGTGTCGAGGGGTCCCTCTTTGTCATGTTAACGGGCCACGAGGGCGACGAAATCGAATAACCTTATCGTCTTCGTTTCAATCTCTAAAGTCGGCCAAGTATTACCCTATGGAATTATCCTTTGCGGGGAATCCTTCGAGATGTCAGTCACGTAGAGCGCGCGCAATCTCGAGCCGGCGAACGACTCCTCGGCGGCCACGAGCGTATTGTGCGGCTAGGAAAGGCGCGTGTAGTCGGCGGTGCCGTAGGAGGAGAATTAATAACACAGTGAACGATCCGCAGGTTGTAAATGACTCCAATCAACGAGATCGTACGCAATAGAATCGGGCCTGGCCGGCTGTCCGCGGGTGAAAAAAATCGTTCCAACCGATGCAAATTGCAGGCATCCGACGGGGTATATGAGATATTGGCGGATTAACATACGCGAATTCTTTCGTTTATTAGCAGGTGCGCGGACTGACATTTGCGAGCGTCAATAAAGAACTTTTCTCGCGCTGGACCGAATGGGTGCGTAAATACGGGATTTTCAAATCCGCGACTAAGAATAGACCTCGGCCGTACCTTAATTACCGGTACTGACCTTTCGGGATCGTTGTCTCGAGCGGTCTGGAGGTCGGGGCTGAGGCAAAGAATTACTAATATCGCTCTATCACGATACCTCGGGCTCAAAAGGACTGTGAGAAAATTTCGCTATCGGCACGATACCTTCGATTCGCAAAAGCGAAATGCCGCGTGCGCGATTTCGATGTTCAGATATCCCAGAAGATTAAGTAACGCGTGACGGAGCGAGGCCGGGAATGCCTCGAGTTATCTCAGTGCAAGCAGCGACGACAACGACATCGGCATTTCATTGAGAAAACATAAGGACGATCCTTGATCCGCCATTCCCGGGTTTCTCTTCTCTAAACGTAAATATAAATATTCTTATCGAAGCGCTGAACTCTAACATTCCGCGAGGAAATCGAGGTTATAATTCCATCCCGCCTTGGATCGTATAATCGCCAAGACCACGTTGATTATACATTACATTTATAAAATACACCTCAACGTGGAATAAAATAGCGCGAGTACGTACCGACGATATCTTATTACCTGGAAACCACAATGAGCACGAAGAACCTCCAAAGAGACCGAACGCGAATATCCGTTAATGAACCATTTATTTGCGTAACCGGTGTAAATTCACAAGAGCGCGTAATCGAAGCACCGGCAGATACCGTGTACGCGCAAACATCGTGGTTGCACGGACAGTTTGTTTTGTTCCAAAGCGTCCTCGAATCCTGGCGCGCGGCGTGCGCCCTCCCCCCAACCGAAAGTTTACATTTTCCCAATTAAAACGGGACGCGCACGTCCAGACCATAATGGCAACAATAATGACGGCCACGACTACAACGAGGGCGGTGGCAATACCGCGGTTTCGCGATGGCGCAGCTATTGGCATCGACACTGGGATACATATACCCGCTGGTACTTAGAGGACGAGCAGACCGATTCGAGAGGGCAACTATATCGAATTCGAGCTCGTCTCGCGCGGCCGGTATTCACGTCGCTCCGCTTTCATATAGCACGTACGAATACCTACGCGGGATAGGTAGTTATTCGGGCATGGAGGCCTATATTGAAATTCGACAGGCCAGCGATATAGATCATCGTCTTTTTTTGTTGCGATCCACTTTGGCATTTGATTGGATTACGTTATACGTCCCGGCAGCCCATAGAGTCGCTTCTTCGATATAATGCACCGTGCTATCGTGCATTGCCATGCGCCGAATCCATACGGCCTTGCAGCGGGGCTTGGAACGTGCGTGAGGGCCAGGCGTGTGCGCGCGGCTAAGCCGCGAGCCCATTGCACGCGCGGCATGAGCGCGGAGGAGGAACGCTGGCGAATTCGAGAAGCGAGTCTTTTTATGCTCGCCTCTGCCTTTCTCTCCCCTGCCGCCTCTTGTGTACCTTTTCGATTCTACTCTCCCCCTCGGCCTTTCTACGCCCCCACCGCGCCACGTGCACGCCAGCCCATGGCTGGCGGTCCACGGTGACGTTAATGCACTTCGATTGTGGTCGCGATGCTCCAACCTACACCCGCTCCTGGATTCTTTTGTTTCAACGCACGTTGCGCGCACAGAGAGCTCCTCTAACGATCTAACGATCGACGGTTAGAATCGAAGATATCTCAACCTTGGCTGCTCCACGAATCCTTAAATGTGTATCGTTACATACGATGCACGATGCGTGATATGAAATAATGATTGAATCTAAATCGTCCAAGGATTCAGAATCAGGCACACTTTTGGCTCTCCCCAATAAACGTCTAATGCGGAACCGATATACGACGATGTCTGGATTCATTCGGTTGGTATTTGGATTGGGAAAAAATTAGGCCGGTGCGCGTGCGGGTAAAACGTAAACTCGAGGGCGAAGCCTGGAAGAGGAATAACGCATACTCGAGAAAAGCCGTAGAGACCGGGCGCTTTCATACGTAAACTCCTAGTTCGGTACAGGGCTTACAATCGGTACTGCGGTCTCCGGTAGATGTTCCTTGTCAGGAGGGTGGCGAGGGTGGGACTACGATGATGGCGGAGATGGTGGAGGTAGGAAAAAGGGAGCTGGGAGAGGATGTGGCTCAACTCGTTCGACCCATTCATGGCCCGATGAAAAGACCGCGTCGAACAGACATCGTGAAAAGAGAAGAGAATTATTATGATTATTATTATTAACGTTTCTATAGGAATGATTTCCCTCTTTATATCTGTCTTCGACTTTCCGTAGGTAAAGGTCGAGCCTGCAGCCGTTTGAATGGCGAATGTGGATCCCCCTTTTATAAATTCGGCGGATAGGCTTGATGTTGCCAACTTTGCCCACCCTCTAAAGTGTCTCCCCGAACTCGAAACGGGCTTGTCGTCCTCGAGTCATTTCTGGGAATGAAATACCCGATTACGATATAATACCTAAGAGCACCATCCATTTAATGCAACCGCGGTACGTGGTTTATCACCCGTGCGAGGTATTCGCAGCCGCGATACAACTTTGTTCGTACATCCGTACGATTTCGGTATGAGCGAGGTATTAAAAGTAATCCGGAGATTCCAACCGTGGACTTTCGAGCAATGACAGCAAAATGATGTTTTCCAAGCACCCACGATAATAAACTACTCGATACGCATTTCATTTACGCCTCCTTATATGGTTTTTTTTTTAAAAACGCGTCGACCTTTAAGATCATTAGCCTTTATATGATTTCCTTATACAAACGAAGTGCACTGCCTTCCCCTGGATACCACGAAAGTTCACGAACGACTTATCATCCTCGTTTCGATCCTTAATTCGCAAGCGGCTACCGGAAGCCCGTATCTGAGCTATTATAACAAGAAGCGGCTTGACGCGGTCGCATTCGCAGGCATCGCGCGCTTCTCGACGCCCAACCTGAGAATTTTCCAGCGCCAGCGAGACTCGACAAAGGAATATCTTGTATCCCGAGGAGTGTGCTACGGTATTCTTCCCGTTGCCAGCGGAGAGGGATCACGATTAACGATAAAAACTAACGATACGCGCCGCGCCAAAGCAGGCGAGCATGCTCGCCATCGAATGCATATGTAAATTGAGACGGTCACAATGAGACTGTTGTTTGACGCAGAAAAGGCTGATGGCCGGCGAGGTGCCGGGAGAAACAGAAGAAGGAGGAGGATGTCGAAGGTCGGTCGAGGCCTGCACGTGCTCGTCCGGCCCGTTGGAGCGCGACTCTCGACAGTCCCCTTCGGGCGAAGCCGCCTTCTAGCTTCGCTATTCAAAACACGTGGTCCATATTAGCGGGATCGACGAATAATGGGGCACCCGTCGCCCGAAAAGGACTCCGCTGCGGAGATCGACTCGAGTGACCAAGCTCAATTATGTCGAGTACGATTTGTGCATGCATCATTTTCCGTGCATCGGATAACGACCGGCCCTACAGGCCGTGAAAGGGAAGTGGATTTTATGCGTTTAGCGAATGATATGCCGCATCGAACGGTTTATCGCCGGTGATCCGCGTACGCCGTCTCTATGGAGATGCTCCACGGATCTACGCGTCCGTCTCTTTCACCTACTTGATTAACTTAACGGAGAGAGCGCTCGATTAAGGACGCTAGCCCTGGCCGTTTGCCTTGTGGGAGTTCATTCGATCGTACTCGGTACGATTCAGTACGAAAGATGGATTTCGCTGTGCAGCTTGTAATATCTGTGGAAAAATTGTGGTTCGTTACGTGGAAGAATCTGCGGTGATACGTCGCTCGTCTTGTGTATATATTTCATGGAATAGCGAAGGGGGTCTGAAGAGGATGAGATTTGCGGTAAGACAATCGGGGATGTGTTTAAAAATCTAAGACTGTTACACTCATTGCATATACTATACTGGCAAATGGTGATTCGAAGTGTATCCCTTGGTAATCCGAATAGAGTCTCATAACGAAGGAAACCAGTCTCTTAATTCCTTCCCTCCCGACGCGGACTAGAGTCGGCGCTCGTCAAATTGGTACACTTGCTCTACCGGCGATCTCATGTTCGATCGCGCGTCATCGATACATATCGCGTTTGCTTTCTCAATGAAAGCTTGTAGCCTGCCTACAATCGGCCCTCTGAGTATTGTACCGACGCACGTTGCGAGTATCGATAAACCGGCGACCCGCGATATGACTCCGCATCCTGCTCGGTCATAGTGAAAGGATTAATTAGATATAACAGACCGCAGGCCCGTAAAGTCATCCGAAGTTAGCTGGGAAAACCTGGCGGTGCAGAAGCGAAGTTCGCTGACGAAAGCAAGGATCGAACTGCGAGGAACGATAATGGGCGTTTATTTCGCAAAGAGGCCAGCGAGGTGGTCGGCGTAAAAATAGAATTAAGATCGCCTCGGGCACGCATCGCCGCGCGTATCCAAGGAGCGATTAAGCGTATCGGGGGTCGAGCGATTTTCAGATCGCTATCGTTCGCTCGCGGAATCGAAGCGGCGGACGAGCGGATCCCCCGTGCTTGTTTTCGGTACTTAAGCAAATTCGCGGCCCGTGCCTTTTCGAGAGAGCGGAATTACGAGGCGCAATACCATTATCCGATATACGGCTCGTTGCAAGCTCCTGATGTAACTTTACGGGCGGCACTTAGGTTTTCACATAAAAAGCGCCTATAAATACCCGCCGTTATTTTCGTTCCTGAAATGACAGCGGACGTCCAAGTAAGCGCAGGGAGTACCGTATTCCGAGCTCACTTTCATAGGCACCGCTGAGAGGCATAATTCATTTCTCTCTCTTGGCCGGATGTTGATGACGCTATTAATTTATACATCTCCCCCGGGACTGTCCGTCTATCATCCGCAACATCTTCGTCGGGGTATCCGATCTAAAATAATCGCCGCGCCGGCGCTGCGGAGCGATTTTAAAACCGGCGCTGGGGAGGCGAGGCTTTCAGAAAAATCGCCCCGGTCGTTACGTTCGGCGGTCGGTGGTCGTGGAAACGAACGAGCCGGGCGGATCGTAAGCAAATAAACCTCACTTCGCGGATCGGTGTTAGGAGAGGCATTAAAACGAGCCGAGCGCCGATTACGTAACTCGCTTGGCGACTCGGCGCTAATAATGCCTCCCGCGTTTTTTCCTCTCCTTTCCCTCGGAGCGGACACCTTACACAGAAATCGCGCACAATCGACTTGCGAATGGATCGCCAAGCTCGCGCCAACGGTCGCCGTTACCTCGTCCTTCCGCCTCCCCGCCCTCGCGAGGGGGCCAAAGTCTTCCGCGTTTTGTACGAGACGAATCTCTCTCTCTCTCTCTCTCTCTCTCTCTCTCTCTCTCTCTCTCTCTTTCTCTGCAGGCGTAATGTTATTCCCGAGTGTTGCAAGGCGGGCGGCAATGGCGGCCGGTTGGTACCGTGGAGAAAAGTGCCGTCGCCGCTGGAGACGAGAAATCGTCCGGCTAGGCTCATTTGGTTAAGAATAACGGCGTCGATCCATCGCGCGTACCGCTGCGCGGTAATACGTGGCTTCTTAATTTTCGTCCTGGCCGCTGCCCCTTTTGTCGGCGCACGTTCTCCTATTATTATGTAACGAGGCGGAGGAGGTATCGACGGCTACCTTGGGCGCTTAGCAATTTCGGAAGAACGTCGGCATCTCTACGCCTCTCCCCCCCCCCTTCCTTCCTCAAAGTCAAAGAATCAAACATAATACGCGTTGGTCTTGAGAGGCGAACAATCGGCCGTTCTTTGAAGACGTGCTTGACATATTAATCGAGGTGTGACTTTTCTTTTTACCAACGATTTTTGCAGTGCAAATTGGACCCTCTTGCTATAGTTCCTTTTTTTTTTAACGCATTATCGAAGAACGTATAGAATATGTTGACGATCATCCGTGAGTCTTGTTGCACATTACGAATATACGCTTGCATAATATTTCCTGACGCAACCGTAAACCGACATATTTACGCCTTTCTTTAAAGATGTATTTGAAAGAATCCTCGCCGATATACCTTCGAAGATTATATCCAGAATTTCGAAGTTCGTCGAGGGAACGTGGATGAGGCGTCGACCGAGTCGGTTCTAGCAGCGGCTTCCCTTTCATTAATCGCGATCATTTTCTTTCTCCTGCAAGAACCTTACCACTTCTCCCTCCGCTCGGCCCGCCCTCCACCTTCCTCATTGACGTACATTAATTCATCAGAGGCTCCATCCCCGTTGCCGGGTAATAACGTAAGAAGAACTCGAAATAAAAGCTCCGCCGGCCGATGAGGCATTCCGGTCACGGGGCGGCAAGTTGGTTGCGCTGTCAGTGGCACGAAGGATCGAAGGGTGACTCTCGGCAAAAGACTCCGTCGGCGTGCCCGTGGGATGGGGCATCTCATCTCCTGGACAACCCCGCTCAACGTCATAAAAATAATCAGCCTCCTCCAATGAGCCCGACGGCACTTTGATCTCCTTGCATTTGTTTCCTCGCGTCCCTGAGATTCCGCGACGTTGTGTCGGGCGCATCCTTTTTCTTTTTTCCCTCGTTTTTTCCCCCCTCCACCGCCTCGAGGACTAACGAGGGGCGGGGGTGGTGAGGCTGGAGGTGAAAGAGGGGGAGGGAGGTCGAAGGAGGAGAACGCGGAAGGTCGCGCGAAGGAGGAAAGGCGGTGGATGAAGTTCATCGGAAGAAGCGACTTTTCGTGCTTTCAAAATAAAAAGTTAATGAGAAACGCGGCTATCGGCCGGGGCGGGTATTTAGCTTGGAGCTACGTCTGGGAGAATCGAACGAGGTTCGACGTATAAGAAACCCAGGCTCTCCCATTGGCCATTCTGAAATTGAGTACGCCGCAAGTTCAACGACGTTTCCGTGCCGGCGTCGCGCCCTTTCCTCCGTGCCGGCACGTTCTCGAACTTAAATAATTTGCCACTTGTAGTACGCCGGCAATTTACTCGCGCGATCGAAAAGCAATTACTTTGGAGTGGAGAGGATGTAGTGACTTTTAAGATCCTACGCTCGTGCAGGAAATGATTCTTACAACGGCGCGGTGGACGTTGATATTCTCGATTTTTGAGCGAAGCGAAGATACGGATCGAGCAAACTGTCGTGAGGGCTTCTTAATCGTGAAGAAGGAAGAAAGGTGCGGGACAATGATTTTTCGAGAAACTTCGACAGCAGGCTCGATTTGTGCTTTCGATATTGAGAAAACGGGAGCATAATTCTTGCTTCTAATAAGTGCTCGTTACTGTTTTTCAGCAGACGAGAAATCCAGCTATTCATCCTCCGCTCGCGATGCTCCCGATAATATTCGCTCTCGCATTAAGTCGGATGCCACGCGAATTGCACGGCGCAAGGTTTTTTTTTTTACACGCAAGATGCGTCGAGATTCCAGCCAGATAGGCTACTTGAAAAATAACGGATGTACGCATCCACCTCTGGCGGCCCTGATTTCATGAATCGCGCATACCGATATATTTTTACTCGAAATTGAATATACGGTCGAATCTTTCATTGAAAGCGAATATTTCCGCTTAATCGATCGCAACAAACGCAACGGCACCGGGCGGGTGTTGCATCTATAGATACCCATTGAATGCAGAGTATCGACTGCAGGGTACGAGCCAATGAGAGGATACCGTGCATAATGCATAGCTAGGATATATCGCAGTCGCACAGCACAGGGAAATTCTGCTAGGTGCACGAGAACGTGGATGTGTGGTATATGTGGCGCGCAACCTGCAGGCAAGCCACTATGTGTTTACCTAATAATTATAATTACAACATCCACAGAGATGCGTAGCATTGCCCTAGCAACCGTGTGCACTATCGATTAGATCGAAACGGAACGGCTCGATCGGTCGGCCGTTAAATAATCATGGCCACAATTCGCCCATGCCTCGTGCAATGCGGTTACATCGATTCTTTCGTTTCACTCTTTAGTCCTTGGCAACGATGTCAAGCATCCTTCCTCCTAAAACTATTTTTTAACCTTGATCTGGAATTTTGGAGATAACTTTGTACGTATTGTAAGAATAACACGCATCCTAGGAGATCGAGTCTGTACTTTTAATATCGCTTTTTACGATCGTTTCTCTCAGCTCAGACCACCGCGCCCATCGTCTCATTCTCATTCACTTATTCACACATGCGCCATCTAACTTTCTTGACGCAGAGGATCGTTCTCCATTATCTTTATTATCTTCGCTTATTTCATTAAGATAACCCCAACGATTCTATACATAAACCAGTCTCTTCACGACAAAACCGCCCCTCTCGCGATCCATCCTCCTCAACTTCATCCGATGTATCGTAATTCAATGGACTTCCGTCGTTCGAGGACACTGCCCGCCTTATTCGCACCGAGAAGCGTTATAATATTCGAGCTTAGACTCGCGCGGGCCTATCCTCGTCTTCTAATTCCGCACAATCCCTTAGACAGCGAGCCGAGCCCCGATGCAGTCGGCAACCGTAATAGCGCCGGCCTATTTATATTTCAGAGTCGATCAGAATCCTGAACGAGCGGGACGACAAGGATAATGGCGGGGAAAATCGATGCCGGGAGCGAAATATCCCAGCGCGAGTGGGTCGTTAACGGCTGGCGCTCGTTAAGTTCGGTAAGTCCACGCGACTCCCACCAGCGGGGGCCAGCGATGGACGATAAATTCATCAGGGAATAATGATCTTAATGAACTGCGAGGGGACACAGGGCTCGGGCCTGGGCGAGTCCGGAATATTCAGGCGGAATCAATCCTGGCTGCGCGGCGCGAACCTGGGAATCGAGGGGCCGAAGGATGAAGGAAAACCGGAGGAAGGTCGGAGGACTTGGTGTCCTGGGGAGGGCCGGAGGGGGAGGGGCCTCGTCTAAAGCGGAACGGAGGCTCGCTTAACCCTTGAGTTTGCGGCCGGGACTAAAGTAGTTATGTTTGTCCTTTGAGTTGATAGAGCAGGCGCTGCGGGGCAACCAGGCTAATCCTACGGGACTTGATATATCCTGCTAATGGTCCGGTCCCTATATGACGCGCAGAAACTTCGACGTGAGTGAAAACGGTCTCGGATGCGTACCTAGGTATGTCGGCTGCCTCGGATGTATTATGCAAAGGTGCGCCTAAGCGGTTATTGTTGGCCTCCCGGTGTAAACCGGAGTGTATCGATCGATCTTCGGAACGAGACACGGAGATCCGTGTCGATTCGACTTGATGCGTTTCGATACGCCGCGGCCTGGAACTCGTTCAGCATCGGCCAACCTTACGGCCGATCGTTATACCGGGCGGTGCGAACATGCGGCTCTTGATTGCGGACCATGAATATCGGAGATTACGGTGGCGCAGTTGCGTAGATGCCCGGACGTTTACAAAGGGGACACCCATCGGGTTTAGAATCTTTGTAATTATTCACGGAGCCCGCGAGGGATCGAGGATCCCGTATTTTGTATCTATGTTATCGAGAAAATGAATTGTTTTATAACGGACGTGCGAGAGGCAAGGATTCTTTGAATTTTCGATGTTCTTAAAATGAGCTAAATCGTTGTTATATGCGTAGATATTGATTAAGGTAAAATCAATGCAAAGGAGTCAATCTTAAATAATGTGATTTTAATTGAAACGATGTTGGTAATCAATTATTTAATATTAATGTTAAATAATTTCTAATATTATTCTAGTAATATACTGAATAATTTCTAATATTATTCGGGTAATATGCCGAATTCTTTCGACAAGACGCGTACGCTGCTTTGAAATTAGCTTCAAACTTGAGCTAGATGATCTTAACCGTCGATGGCGGAAGTTGAAGAAATGAAGAAATTACCAATACCGCTGGGTATTCGCGAGAGAAGAAACAAAGACCGGGATAGCGAGCAAGAAGGTGTTGAGAGAGCAAGGAGAAGGGGGTATATTACCGGTTTCTCGATAAACGGTTTGCTCGATCAAATGACCGGGAAATAACGGATCGAGCCTAACGAACGCGTTATGTAACGCAGGTGTAATCACCTGCCGGACTCGTCCATTCTCCCGGAAAGCAAGGGAACGAGTTCCGCCGAGAGGTGCGCTGTCAAACCATAGCACTTCGCCAAGAATGCACCGCAAAGTTAATCGCAGGGACCGAAGGTCATTCCTCGGTTATTCCCCGGATGGTGATATTAACGAGGGTCCATTTACATTTTCTCAAGCTGTGCATAAGAGAGTGCAGAAAATCCCCCGTTATTACATCAAATTCGTCCTTAAGAAATTTTATTCCATTATCCATGAATAATCCCATTTACAAAAATATTTCGTACATCTATTCACGTCATTTAACAAATTGACGGTTGATTCAAATTCTGTTATAGTAAATAGTTGGAATATATAAGAAAAGCATATGGATTTGAAACAAGTTTCACGGTGAAAACCACCCAGGAGGCTTTGCCCGAGGAGAATGCCCAATCTCCAAACTCAATTACCAGTTCTTTCTATGATTCAACTCTATTCGTGTTTCTGCTATCCTGCACGTGTCCGCGCATTAATTACCCTTCCGTTCTCTCTCGCTTACATATACCCTTCCGTGACAGGATAATTGCAGCTTTCTCTCTCTCCTTTATTCTTCCCTCACTTTGCACGATTGCTTGCGAAGTTCAGCGCAGGTCGCACGGCAGCCAATTATGCGCTGTGAGGATTGAAAATAAATTATTTATGTACGATAAGCGTTTCGCCTCACCGAAACGACTATTTCGCGGCCTCTCCCGCCGTCCTTCCACTGTGTATCTCTCGGTGCAGACGTACCGATGGCCCCCGCGGCTCTTTCACGAGCCGCGCACGATCTTGGCCGGCGAGCGCGCATTGTGGAGCTCGCAGAGAGTGCTCACAATGAGCGGCGAGTACCTTTTTCTAACGCGAGTGCCAGAAAGGGATCCAGGCGGATCCTCGTCGAAGGTGAAAGAAAAAAGAATGGCGGAGGAGATAGGTTCCATGAAAGAGGGCAAGAGCGGGAGGACAAAATGTAAGAGACGCGCTGGTAGAAGAAGAGGGACACAGCGCGTGGTAATACGAGACAAGGAGGAAGAGCGAGAAAGAGAGAGGTGGGGGGGATGTGTGCGTTCGTGTACGTGTAAGAAAGAGGTGAGAGTGTACCAGCGTGGCTAATGAGTCGCCGGATGATTGATTCGCCTATTCGCGCTCTGCCCAGCCTGTGCTTTCACTCGATCTCTTGCTCCTCACCGTCTCTCTCTCTCCTCCCCCCCCCTTCTTTCTCCCTCTCTCTCTCTCTCTCTCTCTCTCTCTCTCTCTTTGCACTCCTCTATCAACGTCTCCCTGACTCTCTCGTTCTCCAGCGCCTTTATCTTCCTCCGCCCCGTTGAGTTCATTCCCCATTCACGGACCTCCGGGACGCCTGTGGTAACAACATTCAATAAATATCGTATAAACGCTTTCACCGTGAGCGGACCATCACTCTTGAACCAATTCAGAAGGCTGATCCTGCCACGTTCAAATTAGTGCCGTTGTCCGCGCTATTTAGCTCCCACGGAGAAAAGTATCCTATCGACCGCCCGAGTAATTTCGACCCGCGACCCGTCGATCGCGTAAGCATTGATCGGTGGCATCGAATGCGCTTGAACTACACCCGAGATTTTGTTGAAACACGTAGGACGGTACACGCTACTACGTGTTTTCATTGAGAGCTGCGCTGTACATTGGTAGGCGCTCGCATGTGATGCAAGATACGTGCTTGGAAAGACTGCTAATGGCTCGACATGACTGTAACGTGTCGGTACGCGCTTTACAGGAGTATACTGTCGCTGTGTATTACGATGTACTGTGCAGTGGATTTTATTTATATATATATATATATAACCCTAGTGCAGGATAAATATCAGTATTAATTTTATAGTTGATCGATAATTGTATCTGTATACGTCGCTGAATTATAAGTTGCGTATGCAGAAACGTTTATAAAGCTGCAGACATTGCGTATCATGGCATATGTTACACGCATATCGCATTTGTTATAAATGCACTTTGGTAATCCGAATATTTGAGCGATCCAAGTGCTCAAGCTAATTGCGTAAACGCGAGTACAAATGTTCCTCGAGATTCAATTTTTCGCTTTCCCTTGTTAAAGGAAATTAACGAGGAAGCGATACTCGTGTTGGATAATGCGCCGAGCGACGCGGCTTTGCGAAATGCCGAATCATGGGCCGTCGTTCAGCTTACTCATTCGGCTTTTATTTATTACAGGCTTATCTGTCGGATGGTCTTCAATCAGTGCCCCCGCTTAACTTAAGGCCTCTGCGTTTCACGGTTCGGACAATTTTAACGTCAAAAAATCACCAAAAATCCACGACACGCGAATAATGCCGGCGCCTTAGTCGAGACCTCCTTTCCCGCCGGTTTTCCCGGCTACCTACGATCGAACCTAAAGCCTTATCGAGCCATTGTCGGCCCGTCCTCGGAAGATGGATCACGTGTATACCTAATATAATACGTCCAGTGTCAGCCAATAAAGGCCTTTTTGTGCGCCGTATGACAGAGTACCCTGACGTCGCGATTGGCGGTTCCGGTTTGCGGGCACGAATTTGATGCGCCAGGAAATGCCCCGCTCCCAAAACCTCGATGAATTTGGTTTCGTCCAAGAGCTAATTTTATACAGCTCGAAAGCTTCGATAACCAGTAATATAAATATATTTAGATAATACAAATAGCGGTATATTATGATTTATGTAATTATTTTTTATATATGGGAATTTATCGGCAATGACTTTTGATCGCAACAGTGACGACAATTGCACGTAAGTTATTTCATTATAGAGGATTAAAAAGTGAGTAGAATCTTACGGACGATATCGTAAGAATACTCGTCCCCTGCATCAGGGCTTCTGCGTTAAGAATATTCCCAACCTCCACTAATCACACGGCACTCGCACGCTAGAGCGCCCGTGCCTCGTTTATCATTATCACAGGGATCGAGAATGTCCCCGAATTGCACAAACGTGTTACCGCGGCAATTTACAAGATTTGTTCGAGGAAATATCAAAGTGCCGTGCACCGATCCCAGGGCGCGCTGAGGGAAATCGTTTAGATCATTTATTCCGGCCGGCCCGCAGGGCCGTGTGCTCCACGACTATCAACGTTTCACTCGCGCGCGTTACAAGAAATTATAAAAGCCCACATTGAAGCTCCCGGCGGCGCTATCAAGGGCCAATGCGGAGCCGATGCGTTTAGCGGAGAAAGCAAAAGTAAAGGGGGAAAACGTTACACGAGCTGCCGCGTCGACGAAGGTTCGTTTCCACTTAGCCCTATTAACGAGAGTTTGATTGCCGTGCGCCATCCGTCCTTCCATCTGTCCATCCACCGTCCGTCTATCCGCGCGACCCTCGACCTGGCTCGCTCCTCGACCTGCCAGGGGCGTAATCCAGCCTCGGCGACATCGCGCACCGGGGCCAGGGGTCGTCGAAACTCTTTACCGCGGGCTCGCAGCGAGTGCGGGGCGGCCGGGCGAGACGAAAGTGAGCAATCAAAGGGAATAATTCAGGAGGCGGTCACATTGTTCCCGTGGCCCCACCGTATCCGGCCGCGTCCCGCGGGACCGCGCCGCTGGATGCAACCGGCAGTTATGCGAGCCGGGCGATAATAAACGACGAAATAGCGTCACGGTGCAGGGACCAGAAGGAGCCGACGAATTCCCCGGTGGTGAGGGACAACGAGAGGTGAATACGTCCTGGCGGATTAAGTAGGAATTATCTAGAATCCCTTACTTCGAAGCGAAAACTGGAAATAAGATTGTACTACGAAATCGATTTATGGCGAAGGGATATCGATTTTTAGTCATGGAAACTGAGACTATGAAGAAACCACTATTGTGCAAAATCGCATAGTAAATGGATTCGATTTCATAGTAAATCCGCTCAAACTCCACGCGACTCGATCGATAATCCTGCGTCTCGTATCCGATATTTCGAGCGACAGCTTTCAACCGTAATACACGATCGAGCCTCGAGCGATTTACTCCTACTTACTCCAATATCGCGGTATCGCTCATCCAAAAATCAGCCCGATCCTTAAGTCCCTACTTAAGCACGCTCGCTGTCGGTTCTAGGTAATAAGCGCGATCTAAAAATCCGCGCAAAGCTGTACTTCCGGCACTTGAGGGGCGCGCCAGCGAGTCCTCACCGACGGCACGTAGCCGTCGGCTTCCAGAGGCCCCGTCCTCGGCCCATTGTGGGAGCACCCCGTAATTAGTGTGATAACGAGCGAGGGTGGCGCTGATAGAACGTCATCGAAAGATTACGAGTGCGCTGGTTTCTTGAGCTCGCACAACGCCGGGGCCGGGCTCCGTGTTTACCCTCTCGTCAGCGCGATATTATATTATAATCCCGGCAGAGACTTTGCCGGAGGTCGAGAAGGGATGCGAGGCGACGCGAAGCTGCTCGTAAGGCTGATAGGAAATGCTAGAGCGAGAGAGCGAAGGAGAGAGAGGGAGATGGAGTGGAACGGTGCAAAGATAGGTGGGGAGGGGGCGACGGGGAAGGGGGAGGGGGGGGGGGGTGCGTTGGGGGCTTGTCTGGAAGATTAGCACCTCGTATAAAAGTGCTGTAGTGGAAGGGGCAGCTGGAGGGAAAGGTTGCGGCGGTGGTGGAGTTGGAAATGGAGGTGGAGGTAGGTGGTGGTGCTGGAAAGGGGAAGGTGGCGAAGTTGTAAGAGTCGGAGGTGGCGAAAGAGCGAGGCGGCCGGGCTGAAGAGAGAAAGGCGGAGGGGAGGCGGCGTGGGGGGAGGGAAAATGAGAAAGAAGGAGGTAAGGAATGGAGAAAGAGGAAAAGAAGGATAAAGACGGAGAAGGAGAGTGCCGTCGGGGGGTGAAGGAAGGTGGGAGGGGGGAGGGGGGGGAGCGGCGAAGGCCGTTCCTTTCCTTATATACGCGCGCACCCCGCTGCACCCTTCGTGTAAGAGGAAAATTAGTTTTCAGAAATTTTTATGAAAGCGCTGAAAGGAAACTGTAAGGTTCCTTTTCTCATTGGAGGCTATTTTTGTTCACAGAGGCATGGGGGATTCAATAGCCTTTATTTTACTCTCGTGTTAATCTCGCGCGCGCTATGCCCCGGCTTACGCGCTCGCACACTGTCGCCCTTACAAGAGCGCCACGGAGAAGCGAGCGCCCGGCAGAGGCAGGAGGAGCAGGAGGAGGAGGAGGAGAAGAAGAAGAGATGGAGGAGGAGAGGGCCACCGTGGACCTTTATGAAGCGCGGCTATCAAACGGAACGCGCATTATATGCTCCCGCGTAATAAAATCTCGGCCCTAATTAGTTTTCAACAATCGCTCGGGGACCCATGCCCGCGCTGGCGCGGCGTTAATTTTTGCAATTAAGCGCCCGGCCTCTCTCTGTCTACCGCTGAAGGAGGGTTCGCAGGTGATGCGCCGCGGACGCGAAGAAAAAGCTTCTTGTTTGCGGAGCCACGACGTAAATAATAAGCGCCAATGGCGCGGCGGACGGAGAGCGTGTTAATGCGAATAAACGTCCGCGTGGGAACTATGGTCGGAGCCATTCAAACATTTAGATCTGCCGGCTCGCGCGACGCTTCGCAAGACTATAAATGCCTTTATGCCTCCGCAGTTAAACGCCGGTTTAACGACCGCCTCGTGTCCAAGAACGGGAAAAAGCGCGATGCCCGGCGCGATTGTAAGGAAAGTGATCTATTTACCCTGCCGGCTTTGCCTTCGGTTTTGTGCATTATCACCCTACTGTCATTTTATGAAGTTCGCGGTATATTTGCTGGTGTGGACTACGTTCTTCTGGAAATCGATGTACGTACCTATCGTTTTCACCTTCGACCATTTTCTCAGAAAGACTTGCGTTTCTCGATCTTTGGAAGGAAAAGGCGTTAGCATTTCTGCGGATTTTTAGTTGGTAAAACAAGAATCGTCGATGTCTTGTCAGGAAACAATGGATTAATTAGTCAAGCGATATCCCTGCGTCACGAAGCCGTAGAGGTTTCCACTCGAGTATTAATATTTCTTTATACCGCGATGCATAATAAACATTCGGCTGTCACGTTTTAACGATGTTCGAGATAAAGGAAACACGAACAACGTACCATTTTGCATTCTTTTGCGTTGTCATTTGGTTCTGTCGAATCGCGTTCATTGCTTTACCAACACCCTATCCAACCGATCGACGTTTCGTTGTGCTCGGGCCATAAGTCTTATTCGCAGTGACGTCAAAATGAATCGCTTTGCGCATTTGTGTACTTGTCGTGGAGTGTACGATATATTACGTCCTACTTAAGAATAGAAAGCGAGCAAAATGATAGTCTGCCTATCCTCCTTGTTCTGTTTTTACAACGTGTAGATTTAAATACTTATCTTAAATTATTGATCGGAAATAAAATTCGAGTTCTGTCTATTCCGATACGATACACTTTCACGTTAATTGTAGGCATCGATTATTCATTCGCCGAATAAAGCAGCGTGTACGTCGACGGCGTGTAAATTTCTCCTTAACTTTCCAAGCAAGGTGGGACGTAAAGCACCGGTGTTTCACGATGAAAAAGAATACTAAGCAGTATTTCACAGTTCTTTGATCGTTTGATATTAAACACGTTAAGATAATTGGTAAGAAAGCAAGGAGAAATTCGTAGTACATTTGTCAATATATTTTTCCATCGAGAAGAGAATACCTTTGAGACCAAGTATGAGCCTTCATTCGCGTAAAAATCCATTCTAAAGACGTGCCATTAAAAGACGAGGGACGTGTGTACATTAGACACAGCGTGGCAACTACTTTCCTGCGCAATTACACGCTGCCTCACGTTTCGGCGCTATCGACTGCTATTTATCGCCTAAAAACTCCACAAACGCTGCGTTCTTAACGATTCCCTCGCGGCGTTGCTTCGTGAGCCGCCATCAATGTCGGCCCTATTACTACAGTTAACACCGTATCCGAACCCCAAGTAAATGTCGCGCATACCAATCCTTAGATCCCACAGAGCGTCGTGTCGACAGAGCAATGAATACTAATTGACAATAAATGACGAGCACACCTAATTCTCCCAATACACATACAAACACACAAATCGAAAACAAATTCCCAAAGTACAAACAAAAATCCCATTCGCAGGAATCCCAGATCCTTCTCTCAAAACCAAACGTTTTTTATAAAAAGAAAAATCGTCTCTACACAAGAACCTCCTCTCCGTTACACCAGGATTCTCAATACACCGTATCTTGGGCATTAGACTCGTATTTAAATAAAATCTTTTCCATCCAATTCCACGCCTCGAGCGCACACTCGTAATCATCCCTTTCTTCACCCGATCCCGCACGCTCGCTCTCCCCTCGGATCCAGTTTTCTCCGCCAACTTCCGGGAGTGACATTCATACTTAAAACCACTCTTTTTCACCCGCTCCTCGGCGCCGGTCTCATAGGTAGAATAAACCGAGCGTGGTAGCCGCGTAATTTGTTAGAACGGCCGCGTCAAAGGTAGGAGCGGCTCGCGATAGGAGAGAGCCGCGGGTAGATCTGAGACGAGATGCGACACAAGGGCAGGCATACGCGCCATCCGCGTCCCTCGCCCTGGAATGCGGCTGCAAAGCCGCGTCAATACGCTCGCCTGTGTGACGGAAGAGGGTCGACGAGACAGGGCGTGAGCAGGGGAGGGGGTGGCGGAGGCGCGAGCATAGGTAGAGAGACGGTTCTTCGAAGACTTGGGTTTTACGCTGGCGGGGGAGGTCGGCGGACTGGGGCGCTTGGTGGGGCGCAGGGGAGGGGGGAGGAGGAGGAGGAGGAGGAGGAGGTAGGGGAGGGGGGAGGTCTTCGGGGCGAGAGATCACTGCGCCGCCAATATTACAGCCAGCTCGAAGATTACCAATATCCTTGAGAGGCGCTCTAGTCCTGTCATAAAAGACGGAGCTTACGAAGATATTACCTACCGCCTCCGCAACCATAGACATCGCCGGCGATAGCGACCGTGGTCCGCCCATCTTACTTTCCGCAACTTCATTTCGGGGAATACTAAAAACACAGAGGAAATGGCCATTCCGCCGGCATGAGAGGGTATTAGTGACGTCGTGCGGCAAGGGTCGTCCGTGATTTGATAGGTAAGAGGCGCATTCTCGGGGACCGGTGGAGGATCAGTGGATACCGAGGCGTCCGATGCGATGTCCTCGACCAGTGATTCGATGCCCGGCAGAATGCTTGGGAGATTTAATGGAAGAGGTATCGGATCAACGAATTTCTCTTTCACGTGTAACGACCGCGGGTTGAACACCGTGGAACGATGGACTCGACGTGTACTTTGAGATATTTGCTTGGTCCGTCAATGATCGCTAGTTTGAAATATTCGACCTTCTCTTTTCGTTGATAATACGGAATTTCAAACGTTGAGATTAAAGTATAACCAAAGCCTTAAAAACCAGAATGAAATATTTTGTTACAGAGGCTTAAGGTATCTTTGCGATACCCGTATAAAAATCTTCGAGCTCGTATCTCGAGTTGTTTTACCTCGTGACAAGTGGGTTCCTCGATAATCGACACCGGAGGGACCGTGGGGTGAATCTTGCGAAAACGTGCACGCGTTGATCTCCCGTGAGCCCTTTGAAAAGGTAAGAGGCATGGAGGGCTTCGAGATTGGTAAACGCGGTCTCGGATAGTGGATATCCGTACCTCGAGTGCGCCTGAATCCTTAATAGGGAATCGACAGAGTTATTACGTCTCGATAGGGTGTTGCGTCCGTGAAGTACATAAGGTCGCGTACACAATGGCCTGGCCATTGTGAAGACGCTTTGTACGGCACAAAGCTTTAATCCGCGACCGGATCTGCTAATGTCAACATCGTCCTGCCTTCCTGCATCTCTCTGTAAGCGTCATACGCACGTAATATAGCCGCGACGTGCGTATGCAACACGAAGACGGAGACACGGACACACGGGCGTACGATCCACTGGGGACAGAGGCTAGCCTCAATAAGCGTCCCATAATCCACCCCTGCTTGAATAATCGCCATTCTCTAGCCATTGTATCGTTTCCTCGTAAAACCCTCCGAGCGACTTGGGGTGAAGATCGCCGCATCCATAAGGCATGTATACACATGTTCCAAAGTTACTGGCATTCGTCCCTGTCGCTTAGAATCGACCAGCGTTATATGTACCTATGAGGGGTTATTTGCAAAAAAAAAAAGCTCAGATTGGCCAGGGCAGTAAACAATAGTTTACTTGTCAAGCTCTCATCATACACGACATACCACATTCATGTATAAACGTATATGATTATGTATTAAGATGTTATTCACGCTGATATTACTCCAACGTATACTCCAGTGCCAGAGATTAAACGAATTCTTCTAATATATTAGAACGGATATAAATAATTGTTCCATAAAAAGTTCCATAAAAAATATTAGAACAAGATATAAACGGAAATCTTGATTTTTGGGGCCTTGTTCGTTTTTATGTTTCTTTATCTTTGGCATTAAATCCTATATAGTTATGATATATATCGTTTAATTTTAGTGTTAAACTATGCAAATCACGGTATACCTATCGTTGAAAAATTCCAGGAGTTGGCAGGAGATTCAAATCCGTACGTTTTCTGCCCGAGTGTTTCTGCTCGTTGTTCCACAATGCGCCTCCAGCGACGTTCTCTGTTTCTTTGCGAAGAAAAAGGCCCGTGAAATGTAGCACGGCACTAAGACAACCGATAATTTATGCGCTGCTCCGTATACAATCGCAGAGAGCAAGCGAGTTCCGTGATTGTCTACGTGCGAGGTTAGGGACAGCTTGCGGAGGCTTCGCCGAAGAGATATTTCGAATTCCGCGAACGTACCGTAAGGTCAAAGTCCCGACTTATTTGCACGACAGTGACCACGTACCGATGCGCGCCTCGAGCGTAATTTACGTCGTCGTACGGCTCCTTTAATCCCTCCTGTATGATATATACATATATAGTCCTCGCTAAAGCGTGTACACGTGTACAAGGCCAAATTGTGATGTTCATGGTCCGTCTGCTCCCTCGTATATAAATATACAGAAAGGTAACAAAGGCCACTGAAAGTTACGCTTATTGTCGTGATCCGTGTATTGAAATCAGTTGGTTCAAGAGCTCGTTCGATGGAACGATTCTCTAAATATGTCTATTTTATTCCTCGCGATATTCATGCGCAATTACGAGTACATTTTTGAAGCTAAGGGTACAAGATAAAACTACACACCCAATGTATGATCTCTATTTCGTAGTCATATTATGCAAGGAAAGCGAGCTTGAGCTGTTCGGCTAAAAAGCAGCTGAGTCTGTTAACAAATGTGGCACAAAAAGGAATACGTCAATCTCCGAGCTTCCTTCAAGCTTCGATCCAGAAAACAAGGAATACTTGTCGAAGCACGACTTTGCAAAGCTATATCGATACAGCCAGACTTTTGCATCGCTTCCAATCAGCCGTGAGATTTGCAGCAATCGTTTATTTCCTTCCTGCTAATCGAGACTCGCCAAGGAGACGACGGGCCGAAGAAACGGCCCTAGTCACCATCGGCCGATGGATCGTGACGACGGCAGCGGTAGGATGATCGTTTCGACGGATCAGAGCGGCAATCGGCGTAGTCGTCACAATGTAATTACGCGGCTCGTGAGAGCGCGAGGGCGCAGGAAGGGAGGGGAAGATTACACGTGGCGTTGCGAGAGGCAGCTTATTTTGACATTCTTATCGGAGAATCAGAGTGCGGTAATCCCCGAGGCGGCGTGTGTAATCTCATCCCTCCTCGCTTCCGCGCCTCGCTCCTCTACGCGACTCCCATGGCCTTTTGGCAACCCCCTTTGGTCCCTTCCCCCAGACTCCCCCCCGCCCCTTACCATCCTGCTAGCCCGACCTTTATCCCCTCGCGGCGCCTAGTCGCTAATCTACTATTAATTGCCACCGCAAAGAAATCCCACGGGAATACGCGTTCAAAGTTTAGCACCCCTGACTCCCTTTCTTCTGGCCGCCTCTGCGCGATGGGCACCGTCCGTCGCGGCTCGCACGGCAACGATAATTATATTGCAATCTGCGTGCTTTCGCGGGGCCCCTCGGAAGGTTTTACACGCATAATGCGCCGCCGCGAAAAACCAAAGGCAAGGATAATGGTTTGCGAGGATTTATAAATATGTTTTTTGTTTTATTTGTTTTTTTCTACGATTCCTGAGATCAACTGGTAGATTCAAGGGGGAGGATCGTTGATCGTTGGACGTGTGACTTTCTAATCGAGAGATTTGTCGGCTTTGCCAAAGTCGAGATGGCCAGACCGGAGCGTTTCTATGACACGGATCGTCGGCAGGGGCAACGAAATTGGTGACTCACCTCGAATATCCGCTGGTCATCGTCGATTGAGCGGCAGCGACAGAGACGGTATCGGCATAAAGACGACAACGGCGATGATGTACTTTGCTGACCGTGAAGAAGTTAACGGCGCATACCCGACAATTCAGCGCCGCGCTCCTAACGATTCGCGTGTCGTCTAATTTAATTTGACGATTGCTCGTTAAAGCAAACGAAAGCTGAGGTTACCGAATCTCGCACCTTCAGCTCACGTTCTCTACCTTCTCGCTGTCCCGAGGTATGTTCGTCTTTCGGTCATTTGCGCGTTTCCTCTTCCGCGACCTTTTGTGCTTGAGCTTCTTGTATCACTTGCATCACCGCTTTGACCATTTTCAGCTTGTAGCGGTAATTTCGATATTTCTCTTGCCACCTTCTCGTGTAGGTTTTTCGTTGCTCGAGGCTATGGAGATGGTACCGAGATGTACTCCTTGATGCTTACCATGGTCGAATATCCGTAGCGGTTTATTCCCCTTGGCTCGTCGCTTCACCGTGAAAAGGGATTGCTTTGGCGCGGAGCGAGATGTCTTCCTCAATGCATTGTAATAACAAAGAATTTAGAGAAATGTATAATAACTTTTCGAGACACATCTGTTATTGTATCACAGTTTCAAGTGGAATTGAACGTGGAAAATCGTGATACGCGGAGCTTGGACATTTTTAAACTATCGAATGACCGTATCTTATCAGCGTTCGTGCATCGAGGATTACCACTTTCAAAGATTTCTTAAGGAGACACAAACGATACAATCTCGAATCCAAAATTCAAAAATTATAGTTCACATCGTTTAATCACGGGCCTGAGTATTAAAATAAAACGGCTGATTTCAAGCACCAAAGTTTAAACACGGACCCAGTGCTTTGGCACTAAGACTTAATAATTCTAAAAGTAGAGTCGATCGCTTCATTCTATAAACGATTCACGTGCCAGAGGGATGCTCTAATTTATCCGAATAACCGTGCTCGAATCGTTTCAGCAGCTAAGCAAATACCTGATCTATCGCGTATCACGTTGCGAGTATCCGAACCGAGTCTCCGACAGAGGATAAGAGGCGGCATCCCAATATCCTTTTTCATTGGTTCCGCTTTATGATATTTTCTTTCACCTCCGTCAAGGTCGTACTGACGGAAATCATTACTTAAAGGCGCACACGGTAATGGCAACGCACGAGACGCGAAGACGTTTCCTCATTGCAAGCCGGTGTATATACCGTTCGGCCGATAAGCGTAACGTAGAATGCGTGCGTAGATAATTGGAAAATTGAGACGCGATCGAGACACTTAACGGTCTTTACGTGCATTCAGGGATCGATAACGGTAAAACGTAACAGCGCGGCCGTCTTTCCTCAATGTAAATTCAGCGGCGCGGAGCGCAAGCGGGGAAAAACTTTCAACGGGGATGAAAATTATTCGAAGCCCGGGAAGAGCGGGAGGAAATATAAGGAGCGACTGGATAAATATTTACAGCGCAATAATGATGATGCACGGCCATTACGGTATGAATTATCGATTGTACCTACGTACTTTACTCCGTAATTGATGGCTGGGACTTTAAATAGCCTTTAAAGATGCTATGCGAGATACGTGAAAATCAGTAATTGAATATGAGCGAAAGATATCATCGGGGTTGTACGTACGTCTTCATTACATTTAAGCACGATTGCGATTAATCAGTGGCCGCTCGCTCGAAAGCGTTGCTCGCGCCGAGGATTAATCCTCATTGGATAAGCTTCAAACGAAAATTGCCCTCTTTTACTCGCGATCGTTGTTATCGCGGTGCGCGCGAAATCATAAACGAGGCGCGTTAAATAACAGCGACAATGAGGTTATATAAACGATGGGCGAAGGTGGATATCGTGTTACAAAAATTCCTCGGATGTTCGATGAAATATGCAAGGAGCGAAGCGCGCATCGCATTAAAGAACCGACACAATTTAAGGATGTAATTTTAGAAAAGCAAGCAGCGAAGGCTGCGGTGTACGTGATGTACGGCCTACGGGTGTACGAGTGAGCGATAGACGACGCGGGGTACATTCGTCTCCGGTGGCATAAGCGCTTTAGTCCCGTTGCTAACATAATAAATACGGTGCAAACCCTTCATGGAAACGCGCAGTCCGGTGCATCCAAGGGCTGTACGTGCCAAAAGTCGAAAACTTTTCGGCCTCCGCGACGTGCTCGATAAGTCGTGATCTGCACTTGTCCTTAATTATTGTTCCGCGGTGTTGTGCCTCGACATGCTCCCCTCTTTGGAGGAGCCTTTGCGCGTGCTATTTCCGGCATAGGATGCGAAGCGTTCGGTGTAAGGGAACCGGGAAGATCTACGCGATGGCATTGGTTAGGTCAGGATTATCGTTCCGGAGTTTTACGATCGCTTCGTGCCAACGCGATAGTTTCCTTTATCCCTACCGTTGTTAATCGCAAGCGAGACAAGTCCCGGGGTTCCTGCCACAAAACGCTCGGCTTGGTCCGAACGAGGCAGGGAAGAGCTATCGCGGGCGAGAGCTACTCGACGACAATTGCAATTATCCGGGTAATTAAAGCAGCGTTAAAATAACCGGCCCCTGCCAGAGGCCCGCTCGTACGCACCTCGGCCTTTTCCAAGCACGCAATGTTGTGCTGTTCTTCGCGCGAAATATAAATCGTGCATGTCATAATTTAATGGAACATCGTTGTAGGACCGCGAGATGGATGAGTACCGCGGAGGAAGGTAACCAGTTCTAAACGACGTTCGACACCGGCACACTGCGCCTACTTATGTGCGCGCCCGTATATTTCAGACAATAATAATTTAGACACGTGTGGGCCATACGTGCGCGTAGAGAAGACTCGAGGATGGATAGGCGCAACAGGGATTCGGCCCGAAGCTACCGTTTGGTTACGCTTTGAGCTTAATGCCGAACGCTATGGACGACGCTTTGCTTTCAATGCGCGTACGTGGAAGAGCCGCAAAGGTGATGGCACTTTGATTCTTCCGCCTTTTAGCTTTTAACCCTATTCTAATTCTGGATCCCTCAAAGGCGTGACGTGGCTCCAACTTGTTTTTCACGGTCTCAGCCGAGCGAGGCACGGGGATTAATAAAAATCGTGCACGTAACGCGGTTCGATCGCTCGGTCGGTCACCAAGATGGATGCTTAAAGTTGTCTTCGAGCGATAAAGATCGCCGCAGCATCCTAAGAATCGATCCTCATTCTCGCTTCCAAGCTTTATGAATTCCCGATCGAGGCATGGTATTGGCGTACAAGATCGTCGATCTTATTTTACGCGGCCTAATTAACTTTACGATTAACTCCGGTTAATTCGTACGTATCTTATCGCGCTTTCGGATCTGCTGCTCGGGAGCGCGCTGTCGCTGGCAACGGAGGAACCGCCGAACAGGAGAGGGGGGGGGGGGAAAGAATGGCAAAGGATTTATTAATGAATGGCGTGAAAGAGTAACGATCGCGTCGGGTATTAACAAGGGCACGCCGGTTATTTTCGCCCGAATTTATTGCCGCGGCCGTTGGAAAAACCGACGACTCGTTGAACGCGGTTACTAGCTCCCTCTCTCTCTCCCCCCCCCCCCTCTCTCTCTCTCTCTTTCTCTCAGATTAGCCCGCGGAATCAACGGTCACTTACTTCATATTGTTACTGAATCTCATAAATCCTTGGTAACGCTCTCATAAATCCCCCAGTGGGTTGCATAAATAACGAGGATTACTTACCGGGTAGATTAGCGACGCGATCGAGCCATCGAAGGAGCCTTTCGTCCAAGAACAATAGAGGTAAATCAGCCCGACGAAATAAAGCCCCCGGTATTAACCCTTTGAATTAAGAATTCTGCACACCGCTTCTGCGGCGATTTCGACTTATTTTCGAGCCGTGCCGTGCGCAATGAACACTGGATTAGAGAATGTGAGAGTTTGAACGATGGTACAATTGCGATGAGACCAACGTTATTTTGAGAAGTTTAGAATGGCTGGATATTGCGATATTTCGTAAATTGATATATAATCTTTTAATAAACATTACGTCCTGGAAAAATGGATTGTGTCGAGGGTTTATTACCGGCAAACGTTATGTATGACTTCATATAAGTATTTATAAATGTATATTTATTTGCCACGGCGCTTTTCTTCGGATAATTTATACAGTATGTAGGCCTTGATCAGATTGGCCAACGTGCGGCAGGTATCAAAGGACTTCAGCAATTCTCGACATACGGCACAAGCAGCGGAACAAAGGATTCGATGAGATGAAGTATTTACGGTTCATTTGTCATCGTGCATTACGAAACCATTCGTTTCTTACATCGCATAAAAGAATCGGTAGACAGCGTTGGAACCCGGGCAGCGTGGAAAACGTACTCGAAGTAAAATCGTATCAAATACTGAGCACTCGCCGAGCAACGTACAGGTTCAAATTATTTTATCCTTTGGCGCTATAAAATGCAAATAAACAAAAACCCAAAGTTACCTTATTACACCGAATATCAACCATATACATATCGCCTTGCAATCTGTTTCATCGATTACAAACCCGTTTTAATCGTAACGCATTCACTTCTTTCCTTAAAACTTCGTATCAAGAAATAACTTCGACAAAAGAAACAAATCTACCTATACCTACTTATCAACAATACAATCCAATCTCCATCAAAAAACAACCTAAAAACTTAACAACAATTTCAAAGAAACGTATGAAACTTCCCAACGTCACATTGCACAAACTCGATTTGCAAGCACCTTAAGCAGCGCCTTGGTTCAATACATTTTCTATTTAAAGAACCAAGTTCGAAATATATCCTCGTCTCTCTCTCTCTCTCCTCTCTCTCTCTCTCTCTCTCTCTCTCTCTCTGACCACGCTTCCTACCTCACGATAGCCGATGTAAGGTCTCTATCTCGAGGATATTTCGAGAAGACCCGTAGCCGCTCTAGGACGATTAGATAGATCACTCCTGCGATGCCCCCGCCTCTGAAGAGCAGCGGAGGAGAGGCGGAAGGGGGCTGCTGAGCACGAATGGGCACCGTGCTGGAAGGCGGAAGGAGGAAAAGAGGTGTGGGACGGCGGAATGGGAGGCAGCGAATAAATACTCGGAGATGTAATCGCCGAAGGAAACAAGCGGCGGGATTGTTCGAAGGGAATAATTGAAAGCGCCGCTTGAGCTTCTCATTCCCATTCCCGGCGGCTCCTGCCGCCGTTATTGCTGCCGCTGTTCCTGCTACCGATGCCAGTAGGCGCCCTCGTTCGGCTCGATATACGCCAGTGCCAGCCGGCGATTGCCCCAGGACGCTTTGGAATCGTTCGAACATACGCTCAGGATTTCGAGCGTTAACCCTGGAATTTGCCTGGCACCTCGAAATACGCGATCGACTTTAAAATTCGGTATATACGATTTCGCACTTGGTCATAAATGAAGGTTGCCGCGGAATATTCCTCGGTTGGTGATAATTGAGGATTATTATGATCGTGGTTATTCCGCTGGTCGAGGCAAGTGGGTTAATGGAAGTGGACAATTCTGGGAAGATCTTGAAAGCGTTGGTTTGGGTACCAATCGAGGGCGTCGATGAGGATATAAGTTTTCTGTATTGCTTTTTTGTTTGAGATTTCATGATTCTAGGACAACGTGAATCACGTCTTGGCGCGGTTTTTCCAAGGATTAGTCTCCGGTGTTTGGACACTGTGTCGAGAGTATGAGCGTTATACGCAATAACGGACACTGCGACGCACAGTGGTTCGGAATGTTTTACCCTGTATTAATGCCTGGTAGTTGAGGAGTAATAACGAGCTATGTACACATGGCTATGCCCGTTCTATTACCCATGACGTTCTACCGATTCTCTTAGCAACAGATATACCGCACGTTTCCACATTTAGCTCCTCGATGAAATATTTATCGAACTGCGTAGTATCGCATGAAATCGATCGTAATTTTGATTTTGCTTATCGTGAATTCCGGGAGGTTGTAAGTGTTTAAAATAATATTCTTGCGCTTCTGGGAATTACAAAGATATTAATTTTCATACACATCAATGGGCGTCTTTGTACTCTGGCCGCCATATCAGGATTTCCAACCACCATGCGGTGAACGGAAGCTGATCCCC
This sequence comes from Ampulex compressa, assembly GCA_038496175.1. Lineage (NCBI taxonomy): Eukaryota > Metazoa > Arthropoda > Insecta > Hymenoptera > Ampulicidae > Ampulex > Ampulex compressa. Next base: position 63,541 of record JBCFXI010001126.1, read on the forward strand.
TGTTGCTACTGGTGTAATAATATCACTTCAAACCAGTAACATCATTTCAAAACACGATTCCAAACTATTCAAATAACACCATCCCAAAAAATTCACTATACTAATTCTCGCATACGTCAATGGACGTTTTCGTATTTTGATCACCATATCAGGATTTTCAACTTCCGTGCAGCGAACGAAAATCGTACACTCCGTTGTCTAGTAGCCTAAGAATATAATTTCAAACCATAAACATCATTGCAAAAGACGATACCAAACTATTCAAATAACGCCATTCAAAAAAACCCAGTATACTAATTTTCATACACATCAATGCACGTCTTTGTATTTTAATCATCATATCAGGATTTTCAACACCCGTGCGGCAAACAAAGGCCGCACACTCCGCCGCCAGTAATACAATTTAAGTTGCTAATAATATAATCTCAAACCATAAACATCATTGCAAAAGACGATACCAAACTATTCAAATAACGCCATTCAAAAAAACCCAGTATACTAATTTTCATACACATCAATGCACGTCTTCGTATTTTGATCATCATATCAGGATTTTCAACACCCGTGCGGCGAACAAAAGCCGCACACTCCGTCGCCAGTAATACAATTTAAGTCGCTAATAATATAATTCCAAACCATAAACATCATTGCAAAACACTATTCCAAACCATTCAAATAACACTGTCCCAAAAAATCCAGTATACTAATTTTCATACACATCAATGCACGTCTTTGTATTTTAATCACCATATCAGGATTTTCAACACCCGTGCGGCAAACAAAAGCCGCACACTCCGTCGCCAATAATACAATTTAAGTCGCGAATAATATAATTCCAAACCATAAACATCATTGCAAAACACTATTCCAAACCATTCAAATAACACCGTCCCAAAAAACCCAGTATACTAATTTTCATACACATCAATGGACGTCTTGGTATTCCGGCCACGGTATCGGGATTTCGAGCCACCGTGCGGCGTGCCGATCGCGGAGGAACGGAAGCCGATCCCCCGTTGCTGGCCGATCGGATCGGCTCACCGGTGATCGCCGGTTCCTAATGTATGCGTAATGCCGCGGCGCAGCGCTTCTCCTCATTAACGCCCGGACCAACCGGTGCACACAGTGCAGGGCGACCGATCGTCCATGAGGGCTTGCGTATCGCGCGCGGGACCGGTCTCCCCCAAGGGGCGGGAGGGGAGGGGACACGAATATAGACCTCATGTTTTGTCCTTCGTCCTATACCGGCGCTCTTTAAGCGTGCGAATAAAAGCAAAGGCAGGGGTCGGCCTCCCGATGGCCGATAATCCTCCCGGCGGAGGATGCTCCCGGTGCGAGGGACGTAGGCGCACTTTCGGGACGCGAGGCGTGACCGAGCGTTGCAAGGAATTATTGAGCAAAATCAAGTGGAGTTCGAGGATTGGGAGTTATTGAGTAAAATTATTTAAAATTTGATTTAGGGCCTTATCATAATTCAGATTATGTGAATTGAAATATATTTGAAGTGCCTGCTGTTTGTTTTGGCTGTGCACCTTGGTCGTGTAGATTATTTTTTGTAGAGTAGCTTTTGCAAAGTGTAAGCGTTCGAAGGATTTTTATTGTAGGATGATACTTGTTGTTGTATAATGATTTTTATAAACGGCAAAAAGATGGTGGATGATTATTCTTATTTTTTGTTAGGCTGATTTTGGTCTTCCATGTGCTAGAGTTGTGGTATGCGAGAGGGTAATAATCGTAATTCGGTTGGGATTATTTTAGAGTTTAGAATTCGTGTAATTTACTATCCAGAGTGTTATTATTAATGTGATTTTTTGAAGACTTCGATGCAAACGATTTGAACTTGTGAAACAGCGTGTTTAGGGTAGCTACCGTAACCGGATACCTTGGGGAGTCTTAAAGTTCTGATGAAATCATCAAAACTTTCAGTTTCGTGAGGGATTAGAAGCGGATAATCCACGGTATAGCCGGAACATGATGAGCCAAAATGTAATAAGGTTCGAGTCCTTTCGAAGAAGCGCCATGGCGGAAGATCGCTTCCTTTACTGCACCGTAACTGTGCTTAAATTCCTATCATAGTTAAGGATAAGGTATCTTCTCCAAAACGCTCCATTACCTCCATTTTGTTCGACAATAAGGAACAGGGATAAAAGCATAACTGAAATCGTACTCTACATTATACTGAATCATTAATCCGAATATTCGTACAGCACGACTCCAATAGAGCGCGGCGGTGGAAACAATTTTTTCCGATGAAAGTCCTAAAGTAAATTTTTAAACGCGCTCGAAAACTAATGGGGAGCGCTTTCAGCCACGACTCGTGCGCAGTTTGTAAAAATTACAATCGGCAAAGTACTCGATGGCGCTTCTCGATAGCCACATTTCATCCATTTATTCACTTCGTCTATCCCCCACAAAGTAGGCGATCCTCCCGACGTCTAGGCCGCCCGAGTTTTGGGGCGAGCTTCAATAATACAGACGCTGGGAAATTGTGATCGAAGGATACTATTGGAAAGCGATACCTTAGCCGGGCTCCTGAATAAGTGATGGAACAATATTTTTAAAACGCCTATAATTCGTGGGCCGACCTCGCCTCCGCCCCATGGCGGATCTGTATTTATCGGCCCATGGAGTATAAACGCAGCCAAGAAAAGAGGGCGATCATTTATGGCGGCGGTGGGGGCGAGAGGCCGAGTTTCCGTCAATTTTACTCTACAATCGAAGCGCAAGCCCGGCCGCAGGATTACTGCGGCCATTTATTCGCGGGCCCCAATGTTTTAGTAACGATGTCCGGCGCACGTGCGCTCATCCCTGCGACGAACCTTTCGCTTTACGGCATAAAGTTTCGTGGGTAGGACCCTACAAAGGGCGAGCAACCGATGCGCAGGATAAAACGTAAGCAGTTTTATCACAAATTCGATCTTCAATTCCTCATTTGTCGGCTCTCGATGTTGTTCGTTCCTATTCACGGACTGCGCGAAGGTTTTATCCGAATCGGAGTGAGTTTATCGATTATAGTGTTCGGTTGGGGAAAAGTTTAGGAAACGAAGCTGTGCAGCGCGAGAAACGCAAGATGTTATACATATTTATATGGAGCGGAGAAAAGGTGTCTGGCAAGAAATTTCGAATTGTAAATCAAAGAAATGAATTTCCTCCCGATAACGCGTTTCTCTGCTTATTAGTAGCATTCGCTTTCGCGTTATCGTCCGAGAATTCGCGAACTTTCTTCTCGATATGGAGTTTCTCGTGTGTCTAAGGATATGATGCAGAACAAAGAATATAGGAGTTCAAACGGCTTAATCTGACATACCGATCGGTCGATCGAGGGAAAGCGTGGGGAACGAATTCGATAATTTCGTAAAAGAAAATGGATAGCGGATTGAGTCGGGGAACACGTATCGCCGGTGTATATGCAAATGGACGAATACCTAGCATTGACTGGATGAAAGTGCGTGACTCACTGACGATCATTCTCGATATAATCTCACCGGGAAAAAGTTCCAGCTCGCCTACTCGAGGATTCGCGACAGATCCGAGATGTCACTTTTCACAGGAATCGATAACCGCGCTAGGCACTTCGAACTCCGCGGGTATTAATTATGGAAATCGTCGCCGACTATCTTCGCGATATCGATGTAGACACGGTCTACGTTCAAGGTGTGTACACATCGTTCCCACGAATGGCCGGGCGGACGACCATCCAAGAGAAAACCCTGCGCAAAGGTGCGCCTCAACTATAACGCTTCATTGCTACCGGCGTCTATATGCTCAAACCCGTTTATTTATACGTACGTATGCCAAACCTGGGTCATTCCTTGCCACGATCTCCTTTTCGATAAAGCCATCGCCGAGAATTTCAATATCAATTTTATCATACAGAATGTATCCTCTGTAAGCAATACGGAACTTATTATCAGCTTCTTGTGCACGCTGCCTTTTTAGCACGCTCCTGAATAAAAGTATCATTCGTATTTACGCATACGCATATAAAATAATCGTGGGTAAATTCGATGACCGTTGATGTTATTACCGCAGGTTAATAGGCTTTGCTGTCGCACGGGTATACGTGTTTATTTGCGAAGTGGGTAATGAGCTACATCTGTTGTCACGAGGGAAATAGGTATGTCAGAGTTCCAGCGTGGAGGCCGCTGAGTTATAATGGAAACACCTTGACAACCGGCGGTGCTTACATCATCCGATTCGTGGTACTCGATTATATTTTTGAAACAATTTAATGGATATCCTGCAACAACGGGATAGGTGTACCTATACTGGAAAAGTAGCTTCGCTCGGGACGCGGCTCATCGCGGCACGTATACCGCACACGTCGTGCGAATCCAATCAAAGACCTCGGTAATGCTTTCATTTGAAAAGAGATTGTGGCAAGAAACAACCTAGCGCCGGTAGGCGTTTACAGCGCATGATGAACAGACCTGTCGAACGCCGATAGCCGCGTAGGGTTAATGACCTTAAAAAATCGCGACGCTCCTGCCGCCTCGCTTCCAACCGTTTGGCGCTCGAAAGAAAACGTAATAAGCATCGAGGAAAAGGGGACGATCCCTAACAATGACTCTCTGCGTGAGGTAAGATCCGTAATTGTGAGAAAGCTGAATTCGCCATGCCGATTGCTGACCAGTGCCAATGTAGATACGCGCACAGGTTGCGCGAAGTCCTCGGCAATGAAAGGGTTAAAACTCCACGCATTTAATGATTTCGATCGGCTTTAAAACTTATCTGGCTTTCTATTCCATTGGTATGTATAAAGGCGGATGGACCGACTACTTTCTCGTGCCCGCATTGGATTGTCGTGAAAGCAGGTTTCTTGTACGGGTTTGCGCGCGCTCACATACTCCCGGCGAGTCATCGCGTTTATTGTTACTTTACGTTGTATCCTCCGAGGCTAAAAGAGCCGGACATCGTTTATGCATGGACGCACACCAATTAGGGGAAGCAGAAAGTATCGCGGTTTTTTCTCTATAGCTACGTGTTTCAATTTAATACTGCCCTCTAGTCTTTTCCATCAAGCTCGTTACTTATGGCGTCGCACGTACGCATCGTCTGTATATAGAAAACTCCGCAATAATCCTTTTCGCGCCAAGACACGTACGTCGATCGTACCGACTCAAGACCTAGCTCGTATTATATATTCTCGAGGCAAGGTAGAATCAACACTGTGGCAAACATTAGGTACGAGATACGAATCAATTTCATGACACAACCCCGTGGCAAATATCATTCTCCAGCATTCTCCAAATATCATCCGACTCTGAGAGACTCTGTTAAATGATAATTGAAACACGAAACGATCCATTCCTGGCTCGAACGATAAAGCATTGTGTGAAAAATGGCCATATTTGTCACTTTCCACCGGGAAATAAGACACGAGGTTTACTTTATGGTGCAAGCCCAACTTGGTCCACTGTTATTAGAACTTTCTAGAAACGAGCCGTTAGTTTGTAACGCCTAGCGCAATAAAAATCGAAGGAGCGATAATATATCTTTAACGTTCATATTAAAGTTTGACATGAAAAACGACAATGGTCCACGGCCTCCCCGATACCCCACCCTGGCGTGTACCGGTGTTGCGACAGCGGGGGCAAAAAGTAGCCCTCGGGATGAGAAAAAAGAGGAGAACAATTTATTGCTCGCGATAGCCGAGCTCCCGGTAGTATCTCCTTCCGTGTAATACCGCCTGCTCTCCAAGTGCCTCTCCCCGTTTGCAGGACGCCGCGGCTTTCAAAAACTTCCCGGTCTCCGCTCTTCGCGCCGCGATCGTCCGAACAAAAGGAGAATCACGCGATAGCCGAAACGAGTTCGGGTAGCGCCGCTCTGTCCGTGCTCCTTCCTCGATCAGGGCGCGGACTTTTTACCAACTACGCAGTTCGTCTGGCACATCCTGTCCGATCGGGACTATTTAGCATTTATGGGAAATTCCACAGAGTAGTTGTGATACGAGTGTAATTTGTGGTTCGAATTGCACGCGAAACGGTAGGTGAAAATGACCAGAGAGGTCGATGCTGGAAATCCAAGGAACAAACGAGTCTAATTCGGCGTTTTATGGTGGATGATCTGGAAATCAGGATGGCGCGGTTTTTAATGTACTTATAGGTATTAAGAGCTGGTGAGAGTGTCGTATGTGAAGGACCTGGATATGTTAGAATGTATGATTTTGGTTTGTAAGAACGTAGCTCAGTTGGTTGGTAGGCTCGCGAAATGTGGAATCCAAGTGATAGGAAGAAATTTATTATACGATCAAGTATATTATAGGTTAGTTTAGATTCCAGGTTTAATATAGGGTTTGCGTTGCAAGATCGCAATGGTTATTATCGAGGAGGAATAAAGAGGTAAGGATATAATGAGGAAGATGAACAAAGAAGTACGTGTAACGATCAAGTCCGCGAGAGTTATTCCGCAAAAGCGCAAGTTTTTCCATCAGCGTTTTCGAGTAAATAAAACGAAATTTGGGGTGGAGCAGTCGAAGCGGATAAATTCTAGGAGCTGCGTGAGCCACCGGCAAATCGTTTGATCGCAGGATCACTCGCGAAAATATCAACATATCCGCACGCCCGTTATATTGATTACGAGAAGAGCGGATAGACGGGTTCAAACCACGTGCGCGCGCGAGCGCCAGTGCGGATAGGATGGTAGGACGAAGGCACCAAGCGCAGATTCCGCTGTGCCGCGCGAGCGGAAGCCTACATCGTGATTATCTTCATATCTCCGCTAGACATCAAAGACTTATCTTTCTCCCTGTCCCGATCTTCCTCGCTCCTTTTCTCCCTTTGCCGACCGCTCCTCCCTTCGCCCTTTGATTCTATCTCGCTCCTTCGTTTCCCTCTCCACGCACACCTCTCATCCCGCAAGCTACGAGCGGCTTTGGGGTTCCGAGAAATGACCATTTGTAAATTACTTTGTGGCTCCTTGATCACGCGCAGCTTTGCTTATTCCTCCGCGAACCTCCCGCACAATATCGATGCGTAGCATTACGCGCCACCCTCGCGCTTTAAGCAAATCTGAAAAAACCTTTCGACCGTCAGGTAGCTTATCCCCCCCGGTCATTGGATAAGACTTTGCCCGGGATAAAATAGTTTGACTCTGAATCCCTCGAGAGGATCAGATTCGAACAGAACTTTTTCCACAATTTTAACAGGCAATTGTGTTAATTTTAGCATTTTTTTTTTTCTTCAATTTAACAGGTGTGGATCCCTAAGATGATTAGCCCCCTTTTTTAGCACTTTATTCAGCCATCAGTCTCACAGTACTGTAATTAATCGAAACCCGTGTAACCTTTATTGGCACGGCAATATATCCACGACGGTTGTCCTTTTATCGAGCTTTTCGCATTGGCGGCAGTGGTCATTTGCCCGAGGACCTGTCGCTCGATTCATCCTACCGCACTGTACGCGACGTGTTAAAACGATTCAATGATGGCGGGGATTTAAACACCGCTCTGACCGGTGGACGAGCGAGTCCTCCATTCCACTTCCTGCGGACAAATTTTCGCGCCCGCCTGGATGGAGATGATGGCATTGTATCAGCCCGCGCGTCTGCGTCCTTCGTCGCGTATTCTTAGCCGCTTAGTCCGAAGAATAACATTGTAAGGGAAAGAGATGGGGAACAGGAAGAGGAAAAAGGAGGTACGGAGGTAGGGGACAAACACATGTTGCACACTCGGCCGTCGCTGGGTAAGACTCTGGCTTCTCCGAGCTCCATGGTCTCTCTCTCCCTCTCTCTCTCTCTCTCTCTCTCTCTCTCTCTCTCTCTCTCACTCTCTTTGTGCCCCTCTCTCTCCCTTTCTCTCTTTCTCTCTCCCTCTGTCCCTCTCTTTGCGACCCGTAACGTAAGACTAACAACACAATGGAAGCAACAGCTGCATGATAGATGGTCCCAACCGCCGACCGACCGATTCCATCCACCGTCCGTTCTTTCTTCGAACGGAGCCGACTTCTTTTAGTCCCGCGGACCGGTCGTTATCGTCGCATTTATTCGCGGAAGCGCCGAGAGGAGGAATTCGGCCGTGGCCGTTCGACGGGCCGCTGATGGAGGGTTTGTTTATCGGCCAAGGAGGAGCTTCTGGAAGACATCTGGGATAGAGCCGCTCCCCGATACCGGCGGTGAACCATCCTTGGTCCACCGTACGCGACCCTTTTAACATCTCTATCGTGGTCCACGGGATTCTTGGACGACGAGTGAAATATCACCGCTGGGATTCGCCTAACGACCGGGGCAAATCTTTTAAAAGCATGCCCGCGAGGCCACGGTGCGTGTACTGCCAAGCTTTTACAGTCCACGCTTCGTTAACGGTTCTGGAGTACGTACTGGGAGGAGCCTATCGAGAACGAAGCGCCGTAATCGTTTGTTAGTTTCCCTTTGGTATCGAATGTTGCGCTCGTATAGCTCGAGGATCCTTTGGGTATAGTGCGCCGGAACTTAGTAATTTCAAAGTTTGGGGGAACAGCTAGGGAACGCCGGCATCTTAATCCTTTCAATGCCGAAGGATTGGAGTCCAATGGCATCCGCGATACACTTGTAGCGGCAGTTGGGGCTGCAGGGGGAGTTATTTCACGCACACACACGTATCGTTTCTATGATATTGAATACGCACTGACTCGCTTAATTATCTTATGAATGAAGGGTACACCTCATCGTATAATCCAAGTACGACGAGTTGTTAACCCTTTAATGCTATTGGCGCTTGACAAATCTTTTCATCGTGCTGTACGACTATCCGCAACTACTCGCTCAGTCCTAACTGCTCCGCTCGTTGGATGCGAGTGCGTTAAGCGCTTTATGCGATTCGAGTGAAAATCGAGGAGAAAGAAAAATGACATCGAATACTGCGATAGTAGAGTTTGTCAAACGTTTATAGAAAATTCTCCGACAAAAGGGTTGAACGTTATTTTAAGCGAAAGCCGAACATTTGGCGAAAGGAATAACGGAATCGGTTTGCGAACAGCCGTCTCGCTGAAAACGGGAAAGAAACGATCGGGGCAAAGAAGTAACGAAAAGCAATCGTGCAGTGACAGGTGCTCCTGACTCCTGATAAGCATAATCTTCGAACATTTCTTTATATCGGTAGCAACGAAGGGCTTAAACGATTTCTTCGTTGCATATAAATACCAAACCACTCCGTATAATTAATCCCATTACCGCTCTAATTACAGCCGAATATCCTTCGATCATCTCGCACAGTATTAAAATAACCAGAGCACAAGCTATTCTCCGCACGGAGGCATTGGCCACCTGCTCTACCGATTGCTTTCGTGGAATGCATATAATCGAGCATCCAGATGCCTCTCATTAAAAATCGCAGATTTATTACCTTGGAACTGTCTCGTTCGTAGTTCATCTCTTCGATTTCGGGCACTAACCGTTAAGATCATTTAGCCTGTGATAATACCATTTTAACCCTTTCCAATACAAATTATTATTTTTTAGTAAGAAAATTAAGTTCTTAAGGAAAACAATTTAGAAGTACTCGAGTAGTAGAAGCAGATTATACGGATGATGCCAAACAGTATAATTAAGCTGAAAAGGGTAAACGTCGATTTCTCAGCTACAGAGCTGCAGTGCATATATCCTGTGGAGAATTCTTCATCAGTAGGAAAGAAGATTTCAACCTTCACCCTCTCGACACATCGCAGCTGCTCAAAACAGTTAAACTCGAATTCGATCAGAAGGTACAGGGTCCATGAAACACAACGAAGGAACAGTCGAGCGAGCGAGCGGCAATTATTGGCCTGGTTGAATGCGGAGGAAGGAAGGCGCGGGCCAAGAGTCACGCTCGGTCGTCGTTGACCGCGCTCACGGGCAGCGTCGCGGGTGCCATTGTCATCCATTTGTTCGTACAAATCCCTGACTATAATCGTTTAATGCTTACATTCATCGCGAGCACGGCGACGGTATTGTGCCTCTCCGGGCGCGTTAGTCCGCCGTCCGCATGCGCGGTCGCGTCCTCCGACAAGGAGCTTAAGAACCTTAAAGCGAGCTTCGTGCGAACGCTTTCTCTCTTTCTGCCTCTCCTGCCTCGCCGTTACATGCCGATACGCGCCTCTCCATCTTCGTCCTCCTATCCGGTCTCCTCTCCTTTCTCCCCCTGCATCTCTCCACCCCTCGAGTCTCCCCCTTTTTTCACCTCTGTCACTACCTTTCGACTCTCCTTCTCCTTCCCTCCCACACTGTCCATCCACCTCTCCCCCCCCACCCCTCCTACCCTTCCTCTGGCCAGAGTTTCACGAGACACCCACGGGCGCACACCTCCGCAGGAAGACCGTCGAATTCAGGGGCCCCCGGAGTCTCGCGGAGTCTTTGTGACCAATTAATCTCCGACGTAGGAAATTCCTCGCGTCTTAAACGGGCCATTGTGACGTCTCCCTTCGTCGGCGCGAGTGGGTGGCTCCTTTGAAAAATGATACTCCCCCTCCCCCTCCCCCTCCCCCCTCCACCGCCCCTTTCGCCGCGGTTTAGTTCCGCGCAACTTGTCGCGGCCGTTCCGCTTTCCGCGCCTCGCTCGGCCCACCCTTCCCCCTCCCCTGCTCCCCCCCCCCCCACTATTCG